>JAFVLL020028925.1:0-19294 GCA_021397915.2 Tor tambroides | reverse complement strand
AGATTTTAGCCTAGGATTATAGGAATCTTTTAGGATTTTCAAAATTTGTCTCAGACGACCAAATCGTGGCCAAAATCGCACAGTGTGAGCCGGGTTTTAGTCACAGAAAAAATGTTCGTTGACGAATATTTTTCGTCGTCGTCTTCGTTGACGAAATTAACACTGTTCAAGACAGTGCTAAATAATATAATAACAAATACAACAACAACATGCATTCCCTCTTATTTTGGTAAAATAATTAACATTTTGCAGATTCTCCATATAAACTTTTGATCACAACTGTGTGTATATGTGTGTACAGTGTGTGTGTGTGTGTGTGTGTGTGTGTGTTTATATTGCTCTAATATTTATTTTATATTTTCATACATGTAATTTACTCCTGTTATCAAAGCTGAATTATCAGCATCATTACTCCAGTCCTCAGTGTCACATGATCCTTCAGAAATTAATTAGCAATGTTGAAAACAGTGGTGCTGCTTAATATTTTTGTGGTATTTTTTTAATCGAAAGTTCAAAAGAATAGCATTTGTCCGAAATAGAAATGTTTTGTCCCAATGTAAAGTTCTTTACTGTCATTTTGATCAATCTGATGTGAATAAAAATTATACAGTGGCCACATATTAATACATCTAGATAAACCAGTAGGATCTGCCACACTAATCGGCCGTTGTGACACATCTAAACTCTTTACCACAAGTGATTATGCTTTTAGTTTGCTTAATGAGAAAAACATGGGAAAAGAACAAGTCTGTAATTTCCTGTATCAGTTCATCTGAGGCCAGAAACCAGACTGGTTGAATAGCCTTCTTTGTTGATACTAAGATACGAAGTCAGTCATTTGCATGCAATGATAAATGTTGTTTACTTTAGGCATACACACGACTCAGACGACAGGTAAGCGGAATGAAAATGATATACGGATGTGTTCCACTGATTACAAGCCACACACATTCAAACACACACACACATGGACTAGTGGCTATTTCACACTGAGGAGGGAATTATAGTTACATAATGCATTCTAATGCCTGCTGTTAAATATTTAGTTACTGACTTACAGTTGTAAGCCATATAAACTGGGTAATATTTATCAGTAGCGGTTAATTCGGGGCACTTCATCCAGTGTGGGCCACAGCAACCTAGACTCTCTGGGGGGATAAAAGAAAAGTCTTCTTGCATATTAGCTACAGTCATAGGAAAGAAGAAGGGCATCTCATTTTAACCTCAACCAGCCCATTTAAAAGTATCTCACCCATTTTTCTCTTTAAGTAGACCTGGAGAGGCAGTTATGGGATTTGGGTCAGTGAAATCACACAGTACCTCAGTCAGCACAGGACCTGCGTCTCTTTACCCCCTCCTCTCACATTAGGTTTGGGGTACAAGGGTTCAATGGCCTCCTCATTTCACACAGTGTTGGATGGCAGTGTGTGTATATTTGTGTCTCTATTGATGCAGCAGAAAATGGCTATGTTTGGAACAGAATACTTGCGTACTGCTTGCTACGTATTGCACAGTATGTACCGTACACTGCTGTAATATTTTAAGAAATAACATGTGGAAAAAATTTTCAAACAGTAGTATGCTATTCAGCAAGAATTCAACATCTATGGGTCCAAAAGTTTGATTTTGAATATATCATTCATGTATATGTTTTATTTATTATTTGTTTGCTTGTTTGTTTTTTTGCTGGACATACACAAAGTTTTGTGATCCTTAAATTAAAAAAAGACTGCACTGTTTCCAGGTCACTAAGCAAATAATGTTTTTTGTTTTGTTTGTTTGTTTACATTGTTCATATGAATTCTATCATACAGAAGGGAATTACTTAATTCTGAAATGCATTTTTTTTTCAACTTTTCATTCAAAAAAGTGCTATGCTTATAAAATAATGTCATTTAAAAAATACATTAGGACATTCTCAGTCTCAATCTTTCACAAATAATCATGTTATGTATTTTATTTTTATGCTTTTTATAAACACAGTTTTAGCAGTCTAATCAAATAAGAATTTTGGGGATAATGATAGATTGACAGAACGATAGAATGATAGATAGAATGATAGACAGGAAGAATACTAGATAGACAGCTAGATAGATAGATAGATAGATAGATAGATAGATAGAAATATATAGAAAAACAGAAATAAATAATATTGTTTATAAAAAAACATTAATAAATATTTAAATAAATAATAATTAAATTATTTGAATAAAAACTAAATATTTCAATAAACAATTAAAGGTTCACATTGTTTCTATTTCATTAGCCATACTGAAAATATACAAGGTCCAGTCAAGTGTTGTGGGATACGGTGTTTCATGCACTGCTTTGCGCATTTTGTAGTGCATCCTTGTATTCTATGTATAGATAAAAACTGCATACTTTCAGACATATACTCTACATTTGTTAGAGTGTTTAGAGTACCGTATATCACCCCATTTTAAGACTGTCTTGAAGTCTGCCCTTCACTCTGGGTCCTGAACACACTCCATCCCTCTCACTTTAGTGCATCTCTGAGCTGTGAGCAGGAATAATATTGAGATTTCCTGTTTCCCACAGTAGAGTGTGGCCCAACCAAGCTGCCAGCCAGGGAGCTGTGGAGGCCTTAAATCTCACATCAGCCCCACACACACACACACACACACACAAACACTTGACCTCACAAAGTCCTCCGTCTTTTCACAAGAGAGAGATTCATCACAGCTCTTCAGATATGTACCTGTCAGTACCTAAAGATCCCAGCAGCAGGATTCCAGAGCTAAAAAGCCATTCAAGGCTGCATTTACATTGTGTCAGAATCACCGTAATTATGAGATGGCAACTGAGAGAGATTCACATCCTTAAAGTTTCTCACGATGGCAAATGAATGAGTGTATTCGTCTCTATTGCTATTAAAGGAAAAATGCTTACTACATTAATTCACTCTATTTACTCTTGGAAAATCTTAAAGTACAATAAAGCACAAAATAAAACAGTGGCTATAATATTATAATATAATTGAAATACTACAAAATTCTAATTCAAATTTAAAATATACACTGTTAAAGCAGCTGAAACTCCAATGTAACTGTGTGTTTTTAAAAGTACTTTACTAGTTGAAAACTCATGATTATGATAATTCACACATCTCTACGAGCAATAACATAATTTCAAGACAGACCTTAAGCTGTTAAGCAATGGTACAATATATGTTCCTTTAGAAGCCGTAAGTCAGTGCAATTTTAGCCAAAGGTCTCAAAAAAAAAAAAACTTAATAGTCTAATTGAACCTAAAGCAATATCCACCACTGATAATAATCAGAAATGTTTCTTGAGCAGCCAATCAGGATATTAGAATGATTTCTTAAGGATCATGTGACACTGAAGACTGGAGTAATGATGCTGAAAATTCAGCTTTGCATCACAGGAATAAAGTACATTATTTTAAACTGTAATAACATTTCACAAAATTACAGTTAATACATTTTTGATCAAATACATTGTAAGTATAAGAGTCTTCTTTCAAAAACATTTAAAAAATCTTACCAACCCCAAACTTTCGAATGTATATTATATGATGTAGCATTATATTATAAAGGACAACAGTGGTGTTTTCTGTTAAGATTTTCAATCTTCATTGCATTCACAATGCCAAGCACCAAGGCCACTGAAAATGTGGGTGATGTGGTCTATTGGGTGAACATTGACACCTGAGAGTGTGAGAGGAAAAACGGCACAAAAGTAACATGAAATAGAGGCAGAATGAAACATGGATATATATGAAGAAGAGAAGTAGAAGAATGTCTGAGGAAAAAGTGAAAAGCACACGTCTGTGTTTCTCACATGAATGCAGAGGTTTAGTGTCCTCCAGTGAATACAGACCCTGGGTGGGCTGTCTTACCCTCTCCCTGAGGTCCTATTCTCCAGGAACAGCCTCAGAGAGAGAGAGATATTCTTTAAGCAGAACACAGTGGCCAGACGCTGGTTCTCCATCTCACCTCCTGGCATTCCTCTCAGCTGTCCCGCTTATTATTGGAGAAAATTTATGAGGTCATTCATTTAACTGGATTTAAATGACATCGGTTCTGGTTGAGGAAGCTTCATGCAAACTCCAGGATCATGTGGGCTAGAGAAAACACTCGACCAAATAAATCAGCAAGAGGGAGCGAGAGAAGAAGGGGAAAAAAACAGAGTAAGAGAAAGGACAAAACTAAGGACAGTACCCAGCTATTTCATCACAGTTTGAGTATGAGGATGTCTCTATCCAGTGTGTGTCTGCACAACAACACCAAATGAAAGTAAAACTGGCTTTGTCAAGTTGGATATTACATCTGAAAATATTATTTTCTTCAACAGTATTTTGTCAAGTTTTCAAGTTCAAATATCTAAACATCCTTAAAACAACACATTTCACAAACTATGTAAGACAAGATTTATTTTTTAAATATTATATCTTGAATAAAGTTCATTTTTCCTACCCCACTGACAAACTTTTCATTGTTTTAAGTATAAATCTTATAAAATGTGCCAATTTGGCAGTGGGATAAGAAAGAAAATACATTCAGGACTACCATTTACAAGTTTAGGGTTAGTACGGTTTCTTAATGTTTCTGAAAAAAAAAAAAAAAATCTCTTATGCTCACAAAGGTGGCATTTATTTAATCAAAAATACAGTAAATGCAGATATATTGTAAAATATTATTACAACTTAATAAACCTGTTTTCTATTTTATTTCATTTTAAAATGTAATTTATTACTGTGGTGGCATAGCTGGATTTTCAGCAGCCATTGCTTCAGGATTCTTTGATTAATAGAATATTAAAATAAACAATATTTATTTGAAATATAAATCTTTTGTTACGTGATAAAGGTCTTTACTGTAATTAATTAATAATGTGTATTTATTTCTTTCTTTCTTTTTTCTTCTTTTTTTTTTAAATCTCACTGACCCCAAACTTTTGGTGGTGTTGTTTAGTACATCTAATTCTAAAAATTCTAAATGACTCCTGGCTGGCTCGCCAAAAAATAAAATGAAAAAATAAAAATAAATAAAAATGACAAGATCAATATAAATCATACATGTTTCAGGGAAATCAACCAACAAATTAATTACAGCTTTCTCTATATATTAAAATGGGATAGGTGAAACTACAATTAAAAAATAAAATAAAAATAAAAATCACCCTCCATAGATAATTCCACTGTCAAAAGACAAAAAGATGGTATTATTTATGAAATGTTCTCAATTAGCTACCATTGACAGGTGTGGCAAAAAGCTAATTTTGAACCAAGTGTCTGTACATTGTGTACACGTGTATTACGGAGTGCAAAAATGTGTAAAGAAAACTACAGGAAGCATATTACACAACAGCCAAAACACTTCAGGCACTTTGAACACAGACAAACATACATCAGAAGAAATATAACTCACAACACAGACCAGTACAGCTGCAGGGCTGAGAGACAGACAGACAGAGAACGAAAGAGAGAGAGAGTGTGTGGGAGGAAAGACAAACCACCTGATCTGAGGAATTTTAAAAAGTCTCAAACCGCACAGGTGTCATAGATGATAATCACAGAGTTTCACCCTTCCAGTTCCAGACATGCTTTACGTGTGTGTGTGTGTGTGTGTGTGTGTGTGTGTGTGTGTGTGTGGGTTGGGTTTGGCTTGCACATTAATGGCTGTGCATGCAAAGAGGCCTGCATCTGCTTCATGTTTGTTACATTAAAAATACCAAGAGAAAAAAAAAAAAAAGAGAGAAAGAGAGATGGACCACCCACTGACTCATTGACTGCTGGAGGAGTGATGAGACCCTGAGGAGATCTGAGAGAAACAGAGAGCTGCCGAAACACACTCACACACTCGTGCATGCATGTACACACCTACACATACGCCACTGAAAAATGCCAGGAAGATTCCATGCATTTTGAAAAGGCAGATGCATTAAGTCACATCCTTGTTTGTTTTTCCATCAGTACTTTTGGCTCCAGACCACTCCTGGCAAAACACAACCCAAACTCTGGAACTATTAGCCTTTAATTGCATTTCCTTTCTGATTTAACCTGCATCTTTTCAGATTAGAACAGAGGAAGAGTGGATGGTCACACCTCCAGATCTCTGCCGGTCCATTCCCAGAAGAAACTTTTAGCAAAGTGTCAAGTTATATCATGTAACAGAATCACGTTTTAAGTGAAATATCAGCTATCAGCTATGAGATGTTTCTCTTAAATACCTTATGAGAAAATAAAGAAACAAATGAGACAAATATTGACATATACATACCGTTTGAGAATTAATGCGGACTCCAGAGTTCTGATCATTTGGACTTTTATGAAAAATGATTTCATTTTGAGATCTCCAAGCTCAAAGATCTGACTGCAAACTTTGGTATTTCAGCAAATTTGAGCACAGTTTGAGACATTCTATAAGAGATGCATTTGTGATTGATTGATTGATTGATTGAAATGCACAATATACATTAATTTTTGTACATGTACACTTTATATAAAATGAACAAATAAAAATGTACTTGCAAGGGATCTGAAAATTAGTCTAATGTACTTGAATTAGCCTAATAGACTAGGCTCAACTCAAGTGCATTAGTCAGATTTTCATCAGCAATCCCTTTGCACGATCTTGATATATAGGCAGGGGAAAAAAGAACAGACACGAACAAGAAAGAGGGCGAAAAACAGGTAAAAACCACATATATCTAAGTCAAATAGGGTATAATAAAATAAAAGTATAATAGTCTAGCTTCAGATGAGAAAAAAATATATTTTTTTTTTCTCAGGAGAAAAACATTGATTTATTTATGGGCAATATACATAATTTTTTATGCATGTAAATTATATATATGTAACATTAACATAAATATAAATTCTATGTATATATGCGCAAATATAATACACTTAAATATCAAGTATAATGTAGATATAGCCTCGTTATATATGAGAAGGAATATCAGTAGTGGGAACTTTTTTCTCAAGAGAAAAATTCTAGAGGAGAAGAATTATATTTATTTATTGATTGATTGATTTATTCTTTTTTGTTCAAGTATTATTTATTTAAAAAGAGACAAAGTACATAAATATGCATGTACATGTTAAAAAAAAAAAAAAAAAAAAGTAACATTATCATTGACATAAATACCAGAATTACAAAACCATGGCAGATGTAATATATGTAATATTTGGTAATATATGAAGAGTTCATTTGCAAAAAACAGATAACTCCGTTAGTAACACTTTACAATAAGGGTACATGAATAATCATGTACTAATGACTAAATTAATACTTCATCACATACCAATGAGTATTAAATGAGTTAACTAATTATGAACTAATGAAGAGCTATCCCTAACTACGACTGGAGTCATACGGATTCATGCATGAATAACAGTAGCCTTAACTACATGTTAGTACATGTTTGATGGTTAATGCATTAATTAACATTTATGGGTAAACTAAATCAAACAGCCTCTTTAAGAAGGAATAAGAAGTACTCTGAATTTGAAATGAATTTAAATAATTTAATACTATCATAATTTGAGCATTTGACATCTTCAGCTTTGTCAAACATTATTGGGTGGCAAAGGATTAGTTAATCCTGCTCATCTTCAAGTGCAGAAAATACTAAATACACTAATGACTGATCATGTCTGTTTTATGTTCTTCTCTTTCCCTTTAAACTCACCCTATTGTGATTTATACATGGATTAATAAAAAATACCCAAAACCCACAAAGAACATTTGTAGAACAATTCCTAAAGAAATGCTCAAACTGGAAAGAGTTCACTGTCCATCCAGACACACTCTCTGACTTCTTGAAGATCCACACAGCATCTCTTAACCGGGCTGAATACTCACTGTGTTACTACATGTGTGTTTGATAGAAAGCACAACATAAATCATGAGCTTAGTAACAGTGAATTCATTATGATTGGGCCCCCTCAATTAAAGTCATGTCAAAATCCACTTTAACCATTCATTTGTTGATGTTAGTGTATGGGTAGTTAATAATAAGTTAGTTATGTTGGGCCCTCTCAAGTAAAGTCATGTCAAAATCAACTTTAACTAGCCATTAGTTGATGTTAGTGTATGGGTAGTTAATAATGAGTTGGTTATGTTGGGCCCTCTCAAGTAAAGTCATGTCAAAATCAACTTTAACTAGCCATTAGTTGATGTTAGTGTATGGGTGGTTAATAATGAGTTAGTTATGTTGGGCCCTCTCAAGTAAAGTCATGTCAAAATCAACTTTAACAAGTCATTAGTTGATGTTAGTGTATGGGTAGTTTATAATGAGTTAGTTATGTTGGGCCCCTTCAAGTAAAGTCATGTCAAAATCAACTTTAACAAGCCATTAGTTGATGTTAGTGTATGGGTAGTTACTAATGAGTTGATACAATGACACATTAACAAATCAAATTAAATACCATTAAACATGCTGTAAGAGTGTCCTCCTTATTCCTTTACACCACCAATACAACAAACAATGATTTTTAGTTATTTTATAATACATAATTTCACAAATATGGACTCAAAAGAAAGTCCAGACATAATGTTACCTCTAAAGACACACAGAACAGAAGGTCAAATATTTCATGTCTAGAAGCTCAAAACAAACAAACAAACAAAAAAGTTTTGGGTTTTTATTTTTTTATTAATCTGTGTATAAGTCACAATAGGGTGAGTTTAAAGGGAAAGAGAAGGACATAAAACAGACAAGATCAGTCATTAGTGTATTTAGTGTTTTCTACACTTGATGAGGAGGATCAACTAATCCTTTGCCACCCAATAATGTTTATGACAAAGCTGAAGAGGAAAAAGTATATTTAGCTCAGTTAAAAATAGTTAAACATTGCATATATAATATGCCTAGTATAATATAAATGGCAGATGAGGGGGGGGAACACATCTGTAGTGGGAATTTTTTTTTCTCAGGAGAAGAACCGGAGAGGCAGAAGACTTCACTTTGCTCTCCATTAAATCTCACTGGCGTCAAGGAGAAACAATTGGGATCTCATTTAAGAATTTTTTCCTCTGGTTATCTGCCAGACGTTTCACACAACCTTTCCACTGATGTCGTACAACCTAAACAGCAACAGACTCTTTTCGCATCTCAATTATGAGCTCATACCTCTGCGACTCCTCTTCCCCACAGAAAGTTCCTAACCTCTGGACAGGGGCCTCCTCCCCAGGGCTGACCCCTGCCGCTTGGGGTCGCATCCTCAGCCTCTGTGGTCTGGCTTCCTCTCTCCGCAGAGAAACCAACACAAGCAGCGGCTGAGGCCGCTAAAAGAAAACACCCGCTGCTGCTTTAAGCCATCGGAGCTCATCTGCATCAGCAATAATGAGCTTGCTGTGCAGAGCCAGGATAAACACACTTAAAACCACCACAGAAAATCCAGCCCTGATTCAGCATGGCTTCTGAAGCTATCACAGACCCATTCATCACAGAGGGTTTATTTATAGGAGCTAAATTTGGGGGGTTTACAAGCCATAAACATTCTTTACCTACAGGAGAATTAACTTAGGACACTGACTTCACCACTGAATCACACTGAGGCGTACAGTTTTAAATCCAGTTTGTACTGTACCTGCCAGAATCTTCAGATTTATTACAAAATAGGATGCTAATGAAACCAATCAAGTCATTCATTTTGCGAATCACTGCAGTCTCTCTGGGGTCAAGGGAGGTCATGCGTCAGTAACTGTACCAACCACTGAGAACGATTACCAACCCTCTGTGCCAAACATACAGCTCATATTAGAAAAGAATAGTCATACTATTGGATGTTGGATGTATAGGATGTTGAATAGATTTCTATTGTTTTAGTTTACAGTTACTTAATACAATAAACTAACCTGCAGAACACTTTCTGCATGAATGAATAAATGATGAATGAATGCATACATACAAACTTCATACATACAAAAATAAATAAATAATACATTAGTAGTAATCATGAAATGTATGAAATTTAAAGGAGTGTCATTAGTGTCTTGCAGCTTAAAATACTATACAATCTAAAACCATGGTAATAGTTTTCATTTGTTAATTAATTTTTTAATTGTTCTCATTTGATTTTTAACAACTGTTAAAATTATTTTTTATGCATTTTAATTCATTTAATTACATATTTTGTTTAATTTTGCAATATTTACATTTGCTTCTAATTATTGCTGTTTATATTATACATGAAAATAGGACTTATAAACATACATTACATCATGAAAATATATTAAATTTACCATTAGTTAATATATAATAGAAAAAGATGGATGGAAGGAAGGAAGGAAGAAAGAATTTTTTTTTTTTTAAGATTCTAAATTAGGATTCGGAAGTTCGCAAGGAAGTTCGGAAGGAAGGAAGGAAGGAATTTTTTTTTTTAATTCTAAATTAGGATTCTGAAGTAATGTAGTAAACACACACACACAAAGCACAGAAATCTTTCACAATGGTTTCATATTTGTTGATCCAAAAAAAGAAAGAAAGAAAGAAAGAAAGAAAGAAAGAAAGAAAGAAAGAAAGAAAGGTGTTGATAGACGTCTGTATTTCTATCTCTATCTGCTCTCTAACGCAGGAAGCAGCAGAGGCCACAGCTTCGCTCAACATTCCATTAACAACGACTGAAAATCTACAGGCTCTGCCTCTGCAGCCTAATTTGCATCAGTAAACATTCATGCAGCTCCTTCAAAGCACTGCGGGCAATGAGCCATGATGCTGGAATGTGTATGTGTGTGTGTGTGTGTGTGTGTGTGTGTGTTCATTTATTGATTCTTGCTCCAATGTAAATTATATTTCATGTTTACAATTCTGCATAAGTTCCCATTATGTATTTTTGCATACGGTGTGTATTTGTCCAACTACACATGCTCGAAAGAAAGCAAGCAGAAAGCGTGCACTCTAAGTGTGTGCTTGCACACATGCCTTCACTGATGTCCTGCCACCCAAGTTGCATGGACAGGTGTGTGAAAGGTGAAGTGGTCCATCATGAGAGAGAGTGAGCCATCTCAGGCCCGCAACCCGAAAACATGTGTGTGTCCAAACACGCCTAATATAGATGGGTCACCTGATACAACATTAGAGACGCAGCCCTCCTCTGATGCTCACCGCACCACAACACACCACAAACACAAACTTGAACCAAAGTGCCACGGCAAACAACTGAAAGTGTATGTGCCTATCATCTGTGTGTGTGTGTGTGTGTCTCTGTCTGTCTGTGTGTGTGTGTGTGTGTGTGTCTCTGTCTGTCTGTCTGTGTGTGTGTCTCTGTCTGTCTGTCTGTGTGTGTGTCTCTGTCTGTCTGTCTGTCTGTGTGTGTGTGTGTGTGTGTGTGTGTGTGTGTGTGTGTGTGTGTGTGTGTGTGTGTGTGTGTGTGTGTGTGTGTACTTGTTTTTTCTATACTGGTGGGGACTTAGACCTGAATACACACAGCCTCATGGGGACTTGTGTCACGGTGGGGACCTAAATTGAGGTCCCCACGGGTAAACAAGCTTATAAATCACACAGAATGAAGTTTTTTGAAAATGTAAAAATGCAGAAAATTTTCCTGTAAGGGGTAGGTTTAGGTGTAGGACGATAGAAAATACGGTCTGTACAGCAGAACAACATTATGCCTATGAGAGTCCCCACAAGGATAGCAGAACAAGTGTGTGTGTGTGTGTGTGTGTGTGTGTCTGTGTGTCTGTGTGTTACATTGTGGGGACCAAATATCTCCACAAGGATAGTAAAACCTGAAATTTTTAATATTGTATTAATATATTTATTCCACGAGGGAAAAAATGATTAAATATAATAAATGATGTTTATCTGAAAGTGTAAGAATGCAAACAGGTTTTCTGTAAGGGGTAGGTTTAGGGTTAGGGGATAGAAAATATAGTTTGGTCAGTATAAAAGTAATAGAAGTCTACGGAAAGTCCCCACAATTCACAGAAACAAACATGTGTGTGTGTGTGTGTGTATACAGTCGGCCTGCTGTTCAGACTACAGGCAAAAGTGGGCCAAATCAGATTTTGTTTTTGCTCATATCTGGCAAAAATTCTGATTTTAGCCACATCCATATGTGGTACAACATTAGAAAGAGGTCTTTTTGTGTTTTTCAATGTGACCTCAGTCTGAACAGTCATATTGGAATTACACTGAAACTATCAGATGAGAACAAAGCTTGAACTGGATAGAGCTGAATGAAGACATTATTGTCTTTTGCTTTATAGCTGAATTGAATTTGTTCATAATCGATGCATTTTGCAACATCGACAATAACTCAAGAACAAGCAACCTGCTGAATTCACGCTGTTACTGAAATGAACTGAACAAACACTGAGCTGACTGGAGCCGCATAATGACTTCTGTTGTCCTTTTAGAGCTGCTTTACAGCAGAATTTCAATTTGTCTCATTGTTTTTAAGTTTGCATCATTGATTCTGTAACTTTCCTGTTTAAAAGCTGCTTAAAACTCTATAAAGTGCTGTAAAAATAAAGGTGACTTGACTTGGTAAGTAGTATTACGGTGACAGCTCTACACAAGGAAAAAAAAAACTATGAAAACTAGAAAATCTTTTGCCTGCGTCCTCTTTTATTGCTTGTTCATGAATTTGCTGGCTTCTGCAGAACATCACCTAATAAACGAATGCAGTAAATCAGAACTGAGGACTAAGGCTCGCAGTGTGAATAAAGACGGCAGCTTGAGCAATAAACCTTGCATTTAGGATCCCATCAAAAATTGTTCATCCATCTGCAAATTTACATACGCATAAACAAGAAACATCAGGAAGCAATTCAATGATCTATTGTAAAAATATCCCATGCGAAATGAAACAATTTAGAATTTCAATGTGCTTAAAAGCATTCTTTTGAGTGGACAAATTACATGAAGTGACAAAAGCAATTATCCTGATCCTTGATAGCAAATCATTCCTGGCTCTGCATTGGCTGACACTAAACAGGGTTCCTGTTCCCTTTCCATCTGTCTGCGTCCATCTCACTGCACTGCAGATCACTGCTGGACCACAAAGGGGAGCTGCAGCTTTTTGGAAAACTGCACACACACACCCCGCACTACACAAACAAAATACCCACAGACACGTTTCTCCATGTCTAGAAACCCCTGACAATTCAACAAACTAAAAACAACAAACACTTTCATCAAGTCAGCATGCAACTTCAGAACAAAAGCAACTCTGCTAAATAAGACCTTCAAAATAAAACGCACAAGTCTTTAGCACAACAACACTTCCATTCGGTCCAAGGGCGTAAACACTCTTCGGTAAATATCATCACACATAGACTGTGCCAAATATCCCATCATTCGAGTCCCACACAAAACCGGGACTGTGAAGATGAATGGAGGGAGAAATTGGACCCAAGCACTCTCTGTCTTTTTTTTAACCTCATCTCATTACTGTGTTTTCGCTCCTCTCGTTTTATCCACATGGGAGGTTACTACAACACACTGCAGCGAGAGGCTTCACTCTGTTGTCTGTTTTTCTTTTCTCCGCTCGCCCAAGATTCGCTCCATATTTCAATCCGGGCGAGGGTGTAAAAAGAGGGATGTGTTGTCAGTTTTGTGTGACTGAGAGTAGAAAAGGAGACCCCAAAAAAACAAATACTATGCTCACACAAATCACTATTCTTTTGACTAGTGAAAATAGAAGAAATCCTGAGAAAATCCCAACATTTTTGTGTAAAGTGAATGGATTTAGGGTGGTGTGTGATAGCATTTTCTCGGGTGCTGAGAGACAGGTGATTCAGAATCAACGCTGAAAACGGCTGCAATAGACCGAAAAACAGACATGCTTATAACATCTAACAAAACCTGAAATCATTGTGTCCATGTTTGAAAGTTTTTACTTTTTCACAAATCAAAAAAACAAAGATCTTAAATTCACAAAATGTTTACGTAGATGTATAATGCTCAAGAATGCAGTATGCTTTATTGTTATTAATGTACAAAATTATTATTGTTATTATTATTATTATTACTGGTGTAGATTTATTTTATAGTAATGAAACCAAGTAGTAACCAAGTAAAGAAACTCTGCTGTCTTTATCAACTGCAAACAACAGAAACCTTATTTTATTGAACAATTATTAAAGTATATATTATTAAAATATGTAATAAAGGAGGAACTACCACCAAAGCTATCATATATGTATGATCTACTATTTTAAAAACGACTATGTATTTATGTTGTGAATTAAAAAATAAATAAATAAATAAATAGAGGAAGAAACATTCTAATGATCAAAAAATTTAAGATCTTTGTCTATATTTATATTCCCCACCAGATGAAAATAATCCAAATCACCTTAAAAATACATCTAGTATTTTTAAGTATAGTACAAATATATAGTACATATTTCCTCTATTTCAGCAGCCTAAAACTGAAACAGTTTTTAAAATCATTAATTTGTCGGTTTATAAAAAAATATTAAATAGAATTAATAAGAATTAAAATACACCAATATCTTTTGAGATGAATTCTGCATTAAATTCAACACTCTATAGATTAACAATCAACATTGCAACAAAATTCTTAAATTATAATTGAAAAAGAAGAAAAAATGTATATTTATTTGTAATTTATTTCTTACTACAATTTGTAGTAAAATAATTAGTCAACTATTCACTCATTTCTAGACATAAAATTTAATACTAACTGCCAATTTTGAAGAGATTAAAAAAATGACAACAGAGATGAATTTCTACTACTATATATATTTCCTTTCTTTCTCGTTTCATAGCCTTCTTTAGCCTTATTAGGAACCAATAGCCTATGTTTTGACCAAGAACTTTGGAATTCAAAAAATGCAATTGCCACAACAGAATGAACCCTTATGTTATAAACAGGAAATGTAATCTGCTGTACTATTTTTCTCCGTCTCAAATGTTCATGCCATCTACTAAACATGCCTTAATGGATGCAAATGGAGGAAGTGCGTAGCAAACATAATATATGGCTTGTACGTGCTTCACGAGACACAACGGTCAACCTCCACCTCTCCCATGACACTCTGGCCACCGTAAACAGCCTTAGCACTCATATTTCCATATCTGCTCGTTCACGGTAGGGGGTGTTGGTCCCAGAGAGCAAACGCCAACATGTCGTGGTCTTCACACATAAATGCACACATGCACACATTTCCCAGACACGTCAACTTGCATATGCATGACACCTATAGAGATGAACACACATAGACGTGCACTTCTACATTCCTTACACATTTAGTGCACAGTATCGCAGCTATCCGACTGGACCACATGCTACCTCATCTTTCAGTGTCAGAACGCACTTCACAAAGAGATCAAAACAAACGTGTGGAGGCAGCCAGCGGCAAGATGATGGATCACTCTAGTCTTTATCATCTGACCTGCCCTGCGATCTGATTGGCTGTTTTTTTCTCAAGGCCATGCCATTTAATGATGACTTCCACTGGAAAAAAAACATGAAAATGGACTTGATCACAACTTTGAACACTTTAATGGACTGTGGTTATACTTACGCCATTGATTGAGAGTTATTAATTGAGATTATCATGTCATATTCATGTAGCTCAAACAATAGAGCAATGTCAAGGTCATGAGTTCAATTCCCAGGGAATGCATGATCAAATGTGTATTTTAAATGCACTGCAAGACGTTTTGCATCTGCCAAATGCATAAAATGCAATTCAAATACAATATGCATTGCATTAATGGCATATGCGTTACATATAAAGAAAAAGATTTAGTGTCAAAAATATTTTCAGGAGCTTTTTTACAATATATATCTGGGAAATTGTCTTTCAGTTTGCTTTTGACCAGAATGCTTCCAAATTTAATATTTAAGCCCGTGTGACCTTTGAAAAAAAAAATAAAATAAATAATAATAATATATATATATATGTATATTTAATAATAATAATAATTATTATTATTATTATTATTATTATTATTATTATTATTTTATATATATATATATATATATATATATATTTAGAGTGGAGAAATAAAAAAAAAACGATTAAAAAAAAAATTGGTGGATTTACTTTGAAACAATTTGCATTCAAAAATAGCTACATTTCACAAATAACTGCAAAAAAACAGCAAGTAACGCCTTGATTTAAACATGAAAGTTTACAGTAGAAAGACTGAAATAATATTTTCTTGTAAAACGCACTTCAATATTTCATGACAACTTCAAAAAATAAATTTTATAGTGCATATGTGGAATGTTCTGTCAACTTACTTTTGCTGACAGACCAGAATTCTTCCAAATTTAGCATTTCACTCATACCCCATATTGTTCAAAAGCTCATGTGACTTCCTGCTCTTCATCTGGATGGCAGAGATGAGGAGCACAGGAAAGGGCAATGGCAAATTTCCTGTACGTTTAGCCCTTTGTGAACCAAACCATTAGTTTAGATGGTTTTCCAGTTCCTTCGCTTGGTCAATGTGACCGCTGGTGATAGATATAAATTCAGCATTCTGAGATTTTAAAGCATCTTATGCCAAATTTGACTCATTTCCTATGCCCATGTGTGAAGATCATCAGTATGCACCATTGTTAAAATGGCAAAAACTCAGATCCAGTGCATAAGGGAGCAATGTCGTCGAATTACAGTCTCACAATGAATGAAATTCAGAAGAAAACAGACGGAAAGTGGGAGTTTGAGAGTAGAAATGAAGAGCAGTAAGTCAAGGAGTCGTCTACTGCTGTCAATCACGGTTGCTCTTTACTGCACACACACTCATTCACTGCAGGCTTCAGTTCTCAGAAATGGAGTGAAGGTAATAGAGAGAGGACAGCTGCGGTCAGCAGTAGCAGCAGGAGGGTGAAAGAGAGAAAGAACGAGAGAGAGATGAGCTCGCGATCTCTCCAGAATAACAACACAGGACCTTCGCATATTAAAATAAACACTGGCTTGTGTTGGTGAAGAGGTCAGCTGAAGGAAAACAGGGAGATATGGACGAGGAACTATAGTGAGATTTTCCATATATTTCATTCTGAGAGACACGAATGTACCAGATCCCTCTCAGACGGAGAAAAAGGTCTTAATTAATTTGAAGATCACTGCGGCCTTGAGTCCATATCATGGGTTTTTTGTAACAGGAATGCCAGCTATTTAGCAGCTGGCCAATGGGAGAGCTGGAGAGAGGTTAGGTGATGATGGGCTTGCCGTCTCTGCTCAGATAGGAAAAGGATACTTTTCAAAAGCTAAAAGCTTTCCCATTTTAAAACAAAGGAGGGGGGGTTGATTTTTCATTCCAGGGTCTCTCTGTGTTCTGTGAGAAATCTGCTCGACAAAATATGTTTTCGTGACCCTTTCAAGACTGCCTGGATTTATATGCAGCGTGAACCTGTGGAAGACCACTATACGGCCACATTTATCATTAGATACACAGCGGAAAAAAATACACGCCAAGTTTAAAATAAAAAAAGAAGAAGAAATCTGTCATAACTTGTCAATTTGTCTCCACATTTCACATCAAAAACAGCCACCTATAAAATCATTACCATGTTCCCAAGCATTCCTATACTGAAGGAAAAGTACAGCTGGAAGGATGTCACAAATATTACATATATATTTTATTTTAGGATTTTACAAAGGGAAAATTAATTGCAGGGTTCATGTCACTAGAACCGAAACAGCTCTGAATAATGAAAATACTGATAATAATGCTATGCATTTAGGCATATATGTCTAATATATGTAGTTTAGTTTACAAGTTAAGTAGTTTAGTGAGTACCAGTCAGTTCAATGGTCTTTCTTAACATTATGCAAAACTGCATGTGGGGTGGAGAAATAAATAAGAAGAAGAAGAAGAATTAATGCATTACCTGAAACCTTACAATTAAGTTAAATTAAATCTGTGACTAAGTCGTTACAAATAATAAATGCTAAACAAGGACGTTTATACAGCTATCTACTAACGGGTAAAAATTCAAGGGTCAAATTGATATTTTAATTATGGGGAAAACGTGCGTGACAAACAGTTCCTCCAAGGTTAGTGTTTGTTTGGACACATGAGGAGAACTGTTTCATTGTATCCATGACCATTGTGTTTTTTACGTCCCCATACTCAAATGACAAAAATAAAAAACGAACAGTTTAACAGGAAACATGAATTTTTGAGCCAAAAAGGAAGCGTGTTTACAGTAAATGTTCTTTAACCATGCCCAGTTCATAGCCCCAGTTATTGTCACATTTCCCGTTCTGACAGACAGATCCCATGACAGGGATGCTGAACAAAACTATAGCAACCCCAAAGATACAATAAAACACTCAAATCTGTTCATATTGTGTTCAAACTCGATGATTTCGTTTTAAAACCCACGCAAAACACAACAGAAATTATTATTATCGACATACTGATGCATGTTTTAATAAATTAACAACTTAATGTTATTATTAATTATAATTTATTATTGGCATCAGAACTGTTCTCAAAATAAAATGTTTAAAATTCTTATTTAATTTTAAAATAAATCACCACGAATACTGTAAATATACGAACTTGTTCTGTCACTGTAATGCACCTTCATAAATATTCATATAAAAAAAACATTTTTGAATATTTTTGAAAGTAGGTTTAGTTTAATAGCCTACTGCTATAACGACTACACCACCAATAACAATCTAATACGCCAACACTAATAGTGTAACAAAAGCAGCAACAGCTATAAACATTATTATTAAAAATATATATATACATAAAATAAAAGCCTATCAATACAAATAGAATATATTTTACATATATATAAAACGAATTCTGCGAATATCCTTTAAATACACAAACAATCTAATGTCAGTGTGTGATGCCAATCATTAGCTGTTACGTAAACAAAAACATTACAAAAAATACAATGCATATCGATTCGTCTAAAATAATACTAATAGCCTATATGTCTTCATTCATCATGCACCAGCATTCAAATCAACTTTACACAACTTTTGCACATGCAATATTAGCAAAAAGTCATTTTCAGTGTATTTTTGAGCATTTTGTGTTGTATTTGCTCACGACTGCTATGTGAAACCGGTCTGGGAATCAGGGGACATCTACTCAGCAACCCGACTGTCAGCGGTCAACTACTCCCTTCCTGCGGGTCTTATTCGGGATTTGGGCTAATATTTAGATAGGATAGGATTTTATATACCGTCCCCATACATGAACGCTGGAAAATCAGCGCGGCGCGCTCCTCTGACACGCCGTGATTTATTATCTGCTAATTGATATCGGGTTCTAATTAACATCTGACCGTTTTCTCTCTCCAGGGTTTTGTAAAAATTGGATAGATACCTAAAAACGCCTGGAGGCACTGCGAG
>JAFVLL020028923.1:0-28162 GCA_021397915.2 Tor tambroides | reverse complement strand
CGCAATGATCAAGAGAAATGCGAGGCAGCTGAGCTAAATTTCAAGTTTTGTTGCAAAGGGTCTGAATACTTACGTAAATGGGATATTTCAGTTTTTTATTTTTAATACATTTACAGACATTTCTAAATTCCTGTTTTCACTTTGTCATTATGAGGTACGGAGTATAGATTAATGAGAAAAAAAAATGAATTTAAACAATTGCAGTATCAGGCTGCAACATAAAAAAATTGAAAAAATTTAAGGGGGTCTGAATACTTTCCGTACCCACTGTATATATATATATATATATATATATATATACACTCTGAAGTATCTCCTTGAAGGGATGTTTATCAGGATTTGTGAGATTTTACACAATAATAAATATTTAAAGGAATAAACAGTAATAAACAAAATGTTTACAGTAATGCATTTTTGATGGAAGTCTATGGGGAAAATATTAGACCAGGGGAGAATGTTCTAGTATAACCATAAGATACAAACATTATTTGTGTTAACATGACACTCGTTTGATTACGTACATACCTTGTCTGTGTCAAGTTATATCCAATTTTTCTTGTTCATTTTCAGTCCACTAAGGAAGATGGCTGCAGGCATGATCCTTGCTGCACTCGCATTCTGTGCGGCAACTGTCGTAGAAATCTATGTCATTGTATGTGCATTTTCAAAAGTAGACTATATTGCATCTAAAGATATTCTGTGGAACCACTTAAAAGCAGTCATTTAAAGCTTGTCAACATTAACTGAAAGTTACATTTCATCTCCCTGGCTAGAAAACTGTTGTGGAGCCACCTCCTGCCAAAGAAAGCCTTGTTCAGGTTTACAATCTTATGGATTCAGATGTCACTGTGCAGTTTCCAGGACACACTGTCTTTTCAGATCCACTTAAATCATATGAGGTAATGTCACTACAGACAAACACGAGTGCATTTTATTCCATCCATACTCAACATAATGTCTTTTCTGTATATATTACCATAATACACTAATGTTCAAAAGTTTGGTTAAACTAATACTTATATTCATCAAGAATGCATTCAGTTTATCAAAAGTGACAAAAGATTTTTACATTAAAAACAAAAACAGTTCTGAACTTTCAATTCATCAAAGAATCCTGAAAAAAATCACGGTTTTATAAAGAATGCACTTTAATCAAAAACTTAAAATCTTACAAACCCCAAAGTCTATAGAATACATCAATATTACTTGATATTACCAAGAACTTACATAAGAGTGCATATGATTTTATATGGTGTAGTTCCAACTCTAAATTCTGATTCAGAGCCAAAATTGAGCACATTCTTGTCATGCAGGATCCTTTGGGATACACAAGTCTTCCGCTTACTGGCGAATCCCAGATCTACACAGTTACTGTCAGTCATAATGGAGGCAATTACCACTGTGGACTCACGTTCACAGAACAGACTGCCTACAGTCTCTTCCTGCACCCTGCACAACCTGATGGCACTGTATGCAACCTGGTGAGTACCTGGTTGTGATTTTTTATTTTAGATTTCATCAGCAAAGGTTGTACCAGCATATACTTTATTATACATTACAATACATTATTTGAATGATTTGAATAATTATTAAACTAAATACAGGTGGAAGATCACATCACCAAATCTGAAACTGGGGATTCATATCTGAGGTAAATACTAGCAGAACATTGTTTTTATATTGTTTCAAGTTACTGTTTAACAGCTTTGTTAAACTTTAGTGTTTTGCTGCAATTATCAATACCTTCAAGCTAACCTTTGACAAAACAACTGGCATTATCTGAAATCGTTTTCAGTACTGTTTTGTCTTAAAATATTTGTCTTTTGCAGGTTTATCAATACCCACACAGAGAATATCAACATAACTGTTGGAACTGCTCAATTTTTTGCGGCTGCTAATTATGGGATTTCTCACAATATTAGTGTACCAAGGGGAGAGTGAGTATCTATTTCATTATCCGTATAGTTTCAAGTAACCCCAGCAGCTGACCACAGTTTTCTCTTCATTTCATCTCTTTTCAGATACAATGGAGTTGTTTGCGAAACAAATTCCGACCAATATCACATCGACCTGGGACTTCTTGATTTCGGTGCCTTCTATACTGTCGTACTCTCAAACGTGGGTGATAGAGTTCAGTTTCTAGTTAATGTTTTTCTGTAACTTTTACTTTACTCTAAAGTTTAAGGTATAGGTTACTGTGTACTTTATAAGGGCTGAAGTCAGTGAGAACTTGGCTAAAGTTTTCATGGGCTATTTTTGCTGATCTATGAGATTTTCACCTATAAAATATTTACTTCATGCAACATTCAGTTCTACAGCCTCAATTTATTGAAATGTTTTTGTGCCACTTGCGTCACCAAATAGACAATAATGACTGTTTAAGGACCTTTCCTGAGCAATCCCCCATCTGGTCACTTCTTCACTACCAGTTTTTTTTTCAGTGAATTCAATTTTTTAAGAATGTAATGCTTTTATTCATAAAGGATGATTAAATTGATCAAAAGTGACAGTAAAGGCTTTTATACAAAATAAATACATAAATGTTGATCTTTTGAACTTTGTATTCATCAAAGAGTCTTGGAAAAATGTCACCAATTTCACAAAAATACCTTTTCAACTGTGCCAGTATGTTTCTTGAGCATCAAATCAGCATATTAGAATAATATCTGAACAATCATGTGAGATTGAAATTCAGCTTTTGCCATTATAGGAATAAATTACATTTGAAAAAAATATATTAAAATAGAATTTAAAAAAAAATTAAATACATTTCACAATATTACTGTTGTAACTATTTTTGATCAAATAAATGCAGCTTTGCTGAGCCTTCTTTCACTAAAAAAAAAAATCTTGACAACCCCAAACCAAGTGGCATTCTATTTTTTAAAAAACGACTGCACAGGCATACATTCAATAAAAAATTCAAAACAACAATCAAAAACTGCACTGCCTTTATGAATCAATATCTTAAAATGCATATGGTTCCTTTCTACAGGAAAGCAATGGTCTAACATTCAAAAAGATGGAGGATATCCAAGCCAACAATATTCACATCGCTTGGCAGGTTCCACAGTATGTCTTCATCACTGCTGGAGAAGTCATGTTCTCCATCACTGGTTTGGAGTTCTCCTACTCACAGGTAAGTCCATCAAATCCCTTGTGCTTTAAGCTTGTGTTCATAAATTTCTCATTCTTGTGCTTATGTGTAAAGGCACCAGCAAGCATGAAGTCTGTTCTCCAGGCTGGATGGCTTATGACTGTGGCATTTGGAAATGTCATTGTACTGATTGTGGCAGAGGGGGCTGGAATGGAACAGGTAGGCAGTGGGCTTTCTTATAAACACCTGTATGGTTTTTATGCAGAAATCCTGCACTGACAAACTGCTTTTTGATTCTACAGTGGGCAGAGTTCCTCCTTTTTGCTGGTCTTTTGGTAGCTGTCAGCATCATCTTCTCCATTATGGCCTATTTCTATACTTATGTGGATCCAGACCAGCTGGACAAGATTTTCAGAGAGGACACAGATGATGAGAAAGTGGAAAGTTCTGATAGTAAGAAAAATGAGGAGGTTTCCTTGACTGACATGCCAAAGCATACCAAGATGTAGAAAAATTACCGGGTTATGTTATGAACTATTCAGATCCATTAATTGCCAATAAGCTACAGTAATTAACTTTTTCATATCAGACCGTTTTAGCTGTGTTAACCACAGTTAGGGTGTTCCAGAGCCTTTATGTGGCATTATGCTGAGCTCTACTGCTCAGGGATCATATTTCAGCTGAATTAAGAGAAATTTACTCTGCTGAAGGAATTATGCTTTTACTTTACATGGTACCTGTGTTTTTGAGCAGTTATAAAATGTAATCATTAAGAATGTGATGAACACTACCTTTCAAAAGTTTGAGGTCTGTAAGATTTTTGTTTTTGAAGTGTCTAATGCTCAACTAAGGCTGTATTTATTTGATCAAAAATACAGGAAAAACAGTGAAACTGTGAAATATTACAATTTAAATAACTGTTTTATATTTTAATATATTTTAAAATATAATTTATTATGCCTGTGATGGCCAAGCTGAAGATTTAGCAGCCACTACTCCAGTCTTCAGGGTCACATGATCCTTAAAAAAAAAATCATTCTAATATGATTTGGTGTGCTAGAAACATTTCTTCTAATCAACACTGAAAACAGTTGCTCAATATTTTTGTGGAAACTGTCATACATTTTTGAGAATCTTTGATGGATAGAAAGTTCAAAAGAACAGCACTTATTTGAAATAAAAATTTAATCGGTCTTTGCTGAATGAAAGTATGAATTTCTTTTAAAAAAAAAATCAAATGTGTAGTGGTAAGTTGAAAAAGTCTTACTGACCCCAAAATGTTAGTGAATAAACATCAATAATATCAGTGTCTAATGCCATTTGCACATTAAGCTCACATTTGTACATAATGTTTGTCAGTCTTGTCAGATGAAATTAGTTTCTAAACAAGATATTAACACAGAACCCCTGTAATTTCATGTAGTAATTTGAACAGGATTGGGAACTCTGTCACATGTGTGAGTCATGTGATATTATTGTAATATTATGCATAAAATTACACCAGATATGAGTTCAGCATGATTTGATCCACCAACTGCTATTTTACCCAGACATTTGGACCAAAAAAAAATCAGCAATTATGGTGGAAAAACAAGATAAAATTTGCCTTTAAAGTATTTGATGAAGGTAATTAAGGAAATGTGCTGTGAAATATTATATACTACAATCACATACATTCCTCTCCAGTGGGATTAGATTTCTATGCCCAATTTGGCTGGAAAATAATTTTCATTTGCTATGTACTTTTTATAGAAGTTGTGTGAGAAAAACAGACTTGTTCAATTCAGATGGGATTACAATCACTAAGTTCATATTTATGAAATATAAATACCCAACCTCATTAGGGAACAACTATGTCTGTCTGAATAGTGACCATTGAATAATCTGTCACCTGTCACCATTCAGGTGATAGATACAAAATACATGCAAATGTAATATGCAAAATGTATCTACTAGTCTTTGTTTTACATCAGTTATTTTGGGTCTGGAAAACAAATGAGTATTAAACATGGTTGACAACTGATGTGTACAAAAAGACTGCTGGATTCAAAAAATAATTAGCATGGGATATTTTATTTATAAAAATACTGTTCATCTGGTACAAATTAAGAGTAAAGTTCTCTTTGTCGGCACATGATTAGCCTTGTAACTACAGTGATGACATCAGGGTGTACCAGGAACTGGAGCAGGTCATTGGTGGATATGTGCAAACCAGCACCTCCTCCTGAGGTTCCTGGACTTTCCACTTCCTGATGTGCATGCTGAGCCAAGCTTTGAAGAAGTTCACTTCTTGATTCATCTTCATCTTGGGATGTACTTTGGCACACTGACAGGTCATTGTACCTGTAACAAGATGTGTCCTTTGGGCAGGTGCATTTGGGTTTGTGAGCCAAATTAACAGGAATGAGATGAGGTCCGAAAGGAACCACGAAGGAGAGAGTCGCTGGACTCTTTAACAGTCCGCTGGAGTCACGTTTTCCCAGCTCTGCTCTAGGCTGGTCTACAAGTGAGATCATGCCTTCAGTATCATCTCTCCTCTTGTCCATATAGGCCTTTACCGCTAGGTTCAAATACTGCATGTTTTCATCATGTGAACAAACTCTATCCTAAAAAACAACAATCAAGATGACACACTGTACTGTGCAGTTTAAAATTCTGTCACTCCAAACCCATATTCAACCTGTTTCTCAAACAAATCTATCACATGGCTTCAGAAGACCTGAAACGTACAAAATGATATCACCGTTTGCAGAGATGCATCAAAATGTCTCCTTTTTGTCATGAAAAACTAACAGCACAAGGGTTTGAAATTACATGGTGGTAAGTAAATATGACATCTCCATGCATTATATAAATACTCCCATGTGCTATTCATGTAAAAAACTAATTCCAGATAACAAGCAGATTATTAATTTGGAAACATGGCACTGACCAACATATATTATCCTAGAATTTTCAGATTTTCATATTCTTCAGTATAAAATGTATGTGTATATACACTAGAGAAAAGATCATTTTCCCAGTATGCCAGTTCAGACATTTTAAGTGTCTAACATACTCTTTCTCCATTAAAAATTGTTTATAAACATAATGTCTCTATATTATACTTACAGTATTATAGTTTCACTTTTTGTGAGTTCAGACCTACATGGAATATGTATACTTTTTAAAACTGATATGTCATTCCGCATAAACTACAAAAACCTGGTGAGTAAAACTCTCTAAATTAACTGGCGACCAGTTTACCAAAAATATACACTACCATTCAATATTTGGGGTCTGTAAGATTTTTTTATTGTTTTGAAAAGTCTCTTATGCTCACCAAGGCTGATTTTTATTTTTAAATCAAAAATTGAGTAATATTGTGAAATATTATAATTTAAAATATATTATAATATTTTATTATATTTAAAAATGTAAGTTATTCCTGTGAAGGTAAAGCTGAATTTTCAGCATCATTACTCTCCAGTCTTCAGTGTCACATGATCTTTCAGAAATAATTCTAATATGCTGATTTGCTGCTCAAGAAACATTTCATAGTGCTTAAAATGTTTGTAGAAACGGTGATACATTTTTTTCAGGATTCTTTAAGGAATAAAAAGTTCAAAAAAGTATTTATTTAAAATAGAACTCTTTTGTATCTGTGCCTGTATGTGCTGAGTGAATATCTCAGTAGGATTGAGCCAGTGGTCGTTGTTGTCTAAGCTGGGGGCGCTTTTCAGGGCACACACAATGGTCTTAGTGAGAGCTTCACCAACTCTGGCCTCATCATCCATGTCCTACGGCACAAGAAATACAGCCTGATGATTTCAGCATCTCATTTTGATAAAAAAAAAAAACAATGGTATTTCATTAGATACACTGAGATGAAACTATGATTCACAATAGAAATAATCCAGCAGAGCCATAAAGTGCCTTACCATCTCAATCCAGGAATTGACACTGACAGTCACTGGATCCACTGACTCCACATAGTGCCACCAGTGTCTGGGGACAAACAGAACCTGATGAAAGACAACAGAAGTTTTCTCAGTACAACAATTTGAGTGAAATTATTAACTTGAATTTCAGATGCTCTTAGTATTTTGTTCCTCTTTTGTTTTGACAGCAGCATTGAGTGCACGAAACCGGATGATCATGTTCTCCAGAATGATTTCAGAATGATCCAAAGATGTGCATACTGTAATACTATTTACCACCAGGTGGCAGCTGTGCTCTGTATAACATCACTTCATTTGGGTCATAAAAAAAAAATCAATATCCTAGCAATATTTATGAGACTAGATGGGGTCAATCGATTTTCACATACAGTGGTTTTTAATCCAAGCAAAGTCTCTATAATAATAACAAAGGAGTAAACAAACATGTAGCCAAATGTCAGAAAGTGATCCATGGAAAAGACAACACTGACATGAAAACAATTTAAAGTGGGCACTGTACTTCATTACTTCAAAACGGCTTTTTTCCACTGTAGTACACACGTGCATCAGAGGGTTAAAACCATTTTTTACCGCTAACATTCCAGAACTCAAGGTACATTGCAAATACAAAAGTTCTTGTGAAGATTTTTCCTCTGTATTTGCAATGAGAGGCAGTGGAGCAGTGTTAGCTCTCTCAGAGAATGGAAGTTTGTGTCTCTCGTCTTCATTAGTATGCAGTGAAAAGTGTGAGTGCTCCCGGAGAGTACGCTCGCTGTGTTGGACCGCCGCTAATTGCCTTGCCACCGTCTCGCCTCTCAAAGAGCTTGATCAGAGAGGTTTCACACATGCTGCTGGAATCTGAAGGAGGGGGATGTGCTACAAAACACACACAGCTTTATTCCGCTGCTGTCTGATTCATCTACGAGCTGCTAAAATTCACACTTAGGAGGCCGATTGTTGTGATACAGGATCCAAAAAGACACTCAGGAAATGTTACACTGAATGTTTTGGAAACGTACCATCAATAACATCACTCGACAGTAATTTATGGACAAATCTTGACTGATTTTGCATTTGTTATGATTCAAACAAACCTTTCTTTATTTTCAAACAACTTATGACTACACATTTGAAACAAGCTTTTGTGGAACATGCTGAAACTGTGATAAATTAAATAATTTCATAATACATTTAATTTAATAATTATTTTTAATAAAAATAATTACAATAATGATAATTATAATAATAATATAATAGAAAATTATTCATTTTATTATGGGTGAACTGAAGGGAATACAAAGGAAACTTCTTTAACACTGTTTAAAAAGCATCCTAGGATGCACCGAATACTTCCCATTTGTGTTATTTTATTGTGTTATTTTTCTAAATCAGATGCATGAATGATTAGATGACCAAAGATACTATTTTTTTTAAATAGTTTCATATGACTGTACAAAAATAATATAATTGAGAGTTGTATACAGTGTATTCCAGAAGTGCTTGGTGGACCATTTTCATTGTCATGCTGGATTTATATTGTCATAAAATTATAAATAAACAAATTTTATGTAATCCCACTGTTATTTTAGTATTTTTATATACTATTATAGTATTTCATAATGTTTTGAATTTTGAATTTTTACATTTAGGGCCAGATTTACTAACAGCTTGCGTCTTTTGGCATTAAAATAGTACTGTCAGGATTTACTAAAGACACGCAGTGAAGAATTAGCTCTGTAAAGGCGCGGACACAGTTATTTTTGTGCCTGACCTTATTGAATATGCATTTGTAGGAGTTTCCCTTTCAGATGCAAAATTTATGGCAGGAGAGTATTAAAATTAATCACGCAACGCGATTTACTAATGTTTGCACTCGTCAAATTACTGGTATTTGCGCCATTATTTAATGCCCAAAAAAGCATGTCTTAAACTAATTTGCGCTGGTCATTATGGAAATGATCTGGCTGCGTCAGTGTTCTTTAATGTGCGCACTGTCAGTAAATCACACGCAGAATTTTCCCCTCCCACCTGCGCTTTTATGGAATTGCACTCTAATGCTAATTTGCCCTGTTTAGAAAATATGGCCCTTAGTTTTCATTTTAATTTTAGTTTTAAGTTTAAGAAATTTTGTTTTGTGTTTTTGTAATTTTTAAGATGTCACTAGATACACTGAATTAGTAGGTGTGTCCAAAACTTTTGACAGGAAGTGTATTAGAAATGTCATTTTGGTGTACCTGACCAGGCTGCAGAGTGATGGTGTGGACTCGAGCTCTTCTGAATGCTGGGAACTTCTTTAGGTCTGGTTGGACTATGCTGACCTGGCTGAACACGCTGGACTCCTCGTATGGAATACGTGTTGGGTAGAGGCAGTGCGTGTCATCGGGAGGAAAGAGATGCCATCGTTTCCTAGAGACAAAAAAATGACTTTATTGAGGTAACATTGAGATTTTGTGCCCAAATAAATATATCAATCACAAATATTTCATATAGTTATAGAAACTCTTATCAGCGCCAAAGGTTTTGGATGGCTCGTAAAAAGTGTTAAAATGGATTTATATTTTTCCCTGTCTGCTGCGCTAGTCAAACAATTGCCAGAACTGTCAGAACATCACTTTCTAATTGAATTATTTAAGAAAAATGTTGCATGAAAGATTTTTAGTATGCAGGCTGTGTATTTACTTAAGGTGCCAACCAAGCAACTGCCACTGAGATGAATGGAAGTGCTTATAGATTTCTCAAAGTATTATGGACCTACTCGCAGGAGATATTATACAATAACATGATTTCTGTGGCAGGCTATCTTGACACAAGGAGTCCCAATAAGCAATTACAGAGACAAGACAAGCTCCAAAGAAAGATAAGATGGAGGAGAAGGTTCTTCATTGTCAGGTTCTGCTTCTCTCAATGGAGCAAATAACATATCTCAATAGCTGTTCACATCACTGCACTTTCAGTTTCTCATTCGCTCTTTTGAATGCAGAGGAAAAATAGCTTTCTTTCAACAGCTCAGGATCGGATCAGGAACCCTAACCTAAGACGAGATAGAGCTCTTGTCAATATTTGAAGGAATCACATGGTGTTGCTTTAAACCATGTTCACAGAATAAGCCAAATTGGCAGTTTTGCCTGGGGCTTATCTTGTTCAGGGGTCTATTGACAGCCGGTCATCAAAAACTAGTTTCATCTAGTCAAGAGCTCATACTGGTGCAGAGAAATACAATAAAACACCAGTGTTATGGGTTCTCGTTTATTAAATGGTGACATTCACCCCCTGAAATTGATTTTCAGGGGCATTTATGAGGGCATATTGTTTCTAACATATGTCAAATACTTCAATTGAATCTACTACCTACTACATGACAGATTTCACTGAAACAGGCATCTTGAGAAATCACACCTGTCTCTGTGACAGGTCTAGGATTCTGTAAATAGAAAAAAAAAGCCTAAATCTAATATTCTCTCACTTTTACACAACATGGACCGGTGACATGTCTTAACTAAAATAAACAAACAAAAAACATTAAAATTTGCTTTTGTTAATTGAAAAAGCTTCAATAAAAATAAAATGTTATGTAAATAAAATAAATGTTTAACATGAAAATCTTAGAAATGTTAACGTTTATGTTAAAGCAATAAAATTACTAAAACTAAAAAAGAAATTAAAATAAATGAAAGGTAAATAGAAATATAAAAAAACGAATAAAATGACAAAAATCACATAACAAAAAGAATAAAGCTTAAACTAAAAATAAAATGAAAACTGAAAATATAAAATAAAAAACTATTCAAAATATGGATAATTGCAATAACAAAATATAAATTTTACATGAAAACCTTTAAAATCTGGCCCGTTAAAGTTGAAGTAATTTAAGTAAATTACTAAGTAATAAAATGAAATAAATATAAATGAAAGCTAAATAGAAATATCAAAAAAGCACATAAATTACTAAAACCTAAACTAAAATTAAATTGAAAACTTAAAATATAAAAATGTAAAGAAAGAAATAAAAGCTCATTCAAAATATTAATAAATACAATAAAATACATAAATAATACTAAAATAACACTGAAATGGAATCATTTTAGCAAACTGAATAATTGCTAATACCTCTGGCCTGTTTGTCACTTTTGGTGGAGTTTTTGCTCCAAAACTTGTGTAAACCTTGTCTAAACCTGGTTCTTACCTGCCTTGGATCTGGAAGACAAGATTGCAACCATAAGAGTCAAGGTGACATGGAGTGTTAGCACCCTGTGTCCCAATCCAAAGTGTGCTGTTTCGTCCATCTCGGCCAGGAAAGCCAAAGTCGGACCAGACCACATCCTGCAGTTATAATGTTTGTGTATACAAAGAACAGAAAACAATTTGATTGCCTACTGATGTCAATTCTTTTCAATATAACAAACAAGAACCACTCAGAGATGCTGCCCTTGAAGGTAGATAATGAAACCATTACCATGTCCAGGGGACTGTAAATGAGATGGTATGTAATCAAGCCCTCAGCAATGTTCAAACTACCCTATTCATCATTTAAGAGAGGCCCTTGTCTGCTCTCGATGCCCTGGCTGGCAGGGAGAATACTGGCACCTCATAAGCATTTATTATGATTTACAAAACCTGAAAGCTAGAAATGAACATTAGATTATTGTTCCCTTGGCTGGGAAAAACAAAACAAAATAAATTGGCACAAAATATCATTAAATGTCCACAGAATGACAATGATGTGCCATAGGATATGTTTTACTGAAATAATAAAACAGCAAGAATTGATTAATTGCTCTTCATATCTGTTATTCCTAGTGCTGTGATCAATTTTCATGAGATGTTGTAACAACTGTAGGCTAATAAACAGTTTCAGAGAGCTCATAAAATAAAGGTAAGCATCCTCGGGAGACAAGGCAATACATACTAATGAATATTCGACTATGTTTATTGATCAAAGCTGATGTCATTGACGTGCCCCGTGTGCTGTAGAGCGCCACTTCATGAAAAATCGGTCGCTCTCAAGCATAACTGGCATGCGGAAAAAGGCAAATGGGTTAATGTAGTGCTTGATGAGGTCTGAGAGTATGACTGATGGCGAGAGAAAATGAAAAAAAGTAGTATCTTGTCCATTTAGAATAGAATTTGCAATTGCAAAATATAGAGTTAAATAAATTATAAGAATATATACTGAAATACAATATACTGAAGCATAATAATAATAATAAATAAATATTTAAAAAAGAAAAAAATTAAAACAAACTTTTTTTTTTAGTAATGGAAGGGAATTTGTATGGTTTACCTGAAACATGGCAGGTTTATCCTGAAAAAGTTGGGCAATGTACTTGTAATCAGCATAAGCCCAGAATTCTTTGCAGTGATAGTCAGAAAATGGCCCAACAAGTGATTCATCTTCATTGGCAGTCCAGGACAGAAACTCTTCAATGGTTGCTTCAGTGTAGAAACACTCTGTTTCAAAAAGCGGAGCTGGTGCAAACAAAGCGAAACAAAAGTGAAAAGTAATTAATAAATAGATTATTCCAAGAGGGTTTATTTAAAATGGACACTGGAAAAATCTTTGAATAATTTCAAATGATTTCAGGCAAATTAACTGTATTTTGTAAGAGGCTACTTACATTTGGAAATGGTTTATTTTTCAAATAAAGTAAATCACCATATCAGTTAACTTCATTTCAAGTCATTAAAAGCCCTAGTTTTTATTGTTACTGAAAACTGTTGTTTATAATTTAGAAATACAGTTTTCTCACAGTTCTGTCACTGCTTAACATTTCATCTTCACTTCCCATATTTACATTTCACTTCAGTAAAAAGTCTAACAGTTGTGATGGACTGTCAATTGTTTTCAATGTTTTGCCATAACTATTTGCCAGAAATGGCAAAGCCTCCTCTAGTAACAAAGGTTTCTGCAAGGTTAACTATTACCGCTTCACACTTCAGGCAATTATTTGCGTCACACTGTTTCATTTGCTGCAAATGTGTCACAAATGAACTTCAAAACAATGTTTCCTTCAAATAAAGTTAAATTACACATTGTGACAGAGGGCATCTAATAAAAGAAATAACTGTGTTTTCTGTTGACACTGTAGGGGAAAAGTTACTCAAAGTATTCCAAAAAAAAAAATCTTCTGCCATTTAGTACACCACCTTTAGAAAGTATTCACACCCCCACAGAACATGATTCACATTTTGTTTCGGTTACACTTCCAGATTTTACCATGTTTACTTTATTCCTGTCAGTAACACCATGCGTAACTTTCTCAAGACAGATAACTACCCTGCCTAATTTTGATCATTAAAAAAGGGGGCAGAAAACTCTTGAGAAAGTAGGATGCTACATGGGTGTTGTCACTTCACAAGTAACTAGACAGCATTATTAAGCTGTTGTTGTCCAGACCTGCTCTAACATGCCTACCTGTCATCTAAATTTAAAAATGAATGTCCTGATTATTTCCTGAGCAAATGGAGCTCTTCTATTCTGATAATCTTGTTAATACCTATGAGAGGCTTTTTAATGTTTGTGGCGTACCCATATCCTCAGTCCTTTTCCCAATACGGAATCGAAGCCTCTCTGTAAGGCAAGTTGACAGGTGCTTTACTGTCCAGTGTAATGCTGGCCAGTCTGTGGTCATGTTCAGAAACACAGCAGGTTTCTGTAGAAACTGGACAATCCTCCTCGCCTCTTCTGGGGTGAAGGGTTTCGAAGCCATTCTACATAAAATAATAATAATAATAATAATAATAATAATGAGATAAGGATGATTAAGATGAGTGGATTTTGTCTTGTACAACACAGTTCTTATCTTTCAGATAAACTGTAGGAGTTTCACTTTAAAGCACTCAGATAAACACATCACAATCACTTAAATGAATCACAAAGTCAAAATCATATCTACGTCAAATCAGCTAGTAAGTGACAACTATCAATAAAACAGACAACTTCATATTAAAATGTAAAAACACAGTCTGTGCATGTGCAGCATCTGCTTAAACATATTGTAATTTACTGCAAATATTTACATTTTTGAATCTACACACTTGTAAGCACATATAAAATCCCTTTTCCAGCTAGTAAACAAAACTCATGTGAGACTTACCGCTGTTATTTGTCTCCCAACACACGGGAAACGAAACGACGGCCATGTTGGCTCAATAGAAGAGCTGAAGTCTCCTTTAGGTTCATGAAATAGTTGATCCAACATGGAGAACAAAGACTTTCGGTTTCATAAATTACGTCAATTCCGTCTCGACGCAGCGCATGCGCATTAAAGTTTGGAGCGTAGCTGAGTGTGTCGGTTGTTTTTGTTTCGATGGGCAGCCGACAATTGAACGACTGCCCTTCTTTTTAAATGTGGCATGTTATAGACTTTGCCGGATAGCATAAAGGCATTTTAAAACCTGACCCCACGTCTGTTCAATGGGTGCCGTGGAAAGCACCGAAGGAGAAAGGGAACCTTTGCTGGTTCCATCCCAGCCGGCGACAAACACACAGCCTGTGTTGAGCAGGGTGTACGGGAGAAGATGGTTTGTTCTCACCATGTTTTCATTGCTGGGTTTTATGCAAGGACTTGTGTGGAACACCTGGGGCCCGATCCAGAACTCAGCCAAACATGTCTTCGAGTTCTCATCGACAGATATCGCGGTGCTGGTGATGTGGGGTCCAGTGGGTTACCTGCCCTGGCTGTTGTTTATGTGGCTGATGGATAAGAAAGGTCAGTTGTTTTAGTTTTTAGTTTTTAGTCATGGCAACCATATCTGTAAATACAAACAAATTATATTAGATACATCTGGCAATTTGTGATACATCTGTTGATTGTGTGATATCACTAATTAATTACACATATAGGCAGAGCCAGTTTGATCATTTCAATGTGTAATGTATGATCGAATTCATTTCATTAACAAAATTTAGCTCTGTATCATTAGTCAGTTGTTCATATCTCTTTTATACATGTTGTCCACTTTCAAACCATTTTTAAGGACACATCCAAAACTATCATTTGTATTTACCTTTGACCCTTAATCATAATTCATTACGACCTACTTATTTATATATCATTGTGTTTTTTATGACAACATATATATATTTCTGACAAAAGTGTTCATGTACCAAGTGCCTTTTGAATATCTTCATATCTACTGTTACAGACTTACATTCGTATGTAACTCTCTCATCATTTTGGAAAAACATAGAAAATTTGGGAAAAATTATGTTTTATACAATGCTTTATGTATGTTAGATGAACCGCAAACTGCTCAGAAGGACTCCTTATGTCAGATGAAATAAAAAAAAATAAAAAAAAATCATAAAAGGGTGTTCATCACATGTCAGGCCACAAAACCAGTTCCCTAACATCATATGACACACGTCTTTATGTAAGCCTGGCGTCAGAGGATGCCATTTTTGTATTCATACTTGTCATAACAATTTAATGAGTTTCTAAGTTGAGAAAAGTACAGCCTTAGAGACCTTGAATGTAATGTAAAATGATCTAATGGTAAAATGGAAATTAATTATGAAGAGAAATTTCAACCTGTGCAACATATACTGTCACTTAAATGATTTCAGTACTGAGTACTTCATATGTGGTATATTGTTTATTTTTAAGAAATAATCACGATTTATAAAATCTCAGTTCCTAATATTTCATAGTTCACATAAGAATTAAACTGTACAGGTATTGTGATGGAAGCCTCACATTTTACTGTAATAAAGATTTGTAAAGATTTGTTTTCCAGTAGAGATATAAGGGAAATATTGTACCTAAATTGTTATTATTTGTATTTAAATTATGGATTCTACACCAATGCTTAAGTTGGTCAGGAACCATCTTAAGGACCACAAAGTAACTGTATAATAAATACTTTGCTGGAGCTCACCCAGAATTATAGGTTCTAGTGATGCAATGAATATTTAACTGAAACTGAAATTTTTCATCAACCAAAACCAAAAATAAAGTTGTGTAATTGAACTTGGTTTGCTGTTCAGGGTGGTGTCATATTCACAGGTGATAATTCAGTTGTACTGTAGTAAAGTAAAGCCATCTCTCGATATTCAGCAAAACAAATTTTACACATTGCTACTCTTCCATCCTTACGGTGGGATTAGTTCATGCTGATGACATGTTGTTTTAACTTACCACGCTGTGTGCACAGAGTCAGCGCTGACACAGCCGATACGCGTCATTGGAGAAGCACTAACCATTTCGGTCAGTGTTTTTGGCTAATAACGACTTTGATTTCAGTCTTTTCCTAACACAAAGCTATCGTATAACTTCAGATTTTATAAAGACAACTTTTTTTTTAGTGTTTATTACATGGTCAATATGAATTGTCCTTATATGGTAAATAGTTGTGTAAAGATTACATTCCACATAAAAAATAACAGCATTTCAGTTTGGGAGGACATGAGGGTGAGGAAGAATTGTGATTGTTAAGTGAATTGTCCCTAGATAAGAGTATCTTGTGAGGAATCTGTTTTGAGCCTCGAAAATGACGTTTTCACTCACATGGTTTGTATTTAGAAAAGAGCATTTGGTCAAACAGGACAGAATGCTTTTGTTTTTATCATTTTCCCACTACTTTTCATGTTATCTTGCCTGAAAATAAGACATTTTTGGCCATCTAACTGGATAATGTCAAACAAATGTCTTCAGTTTCCACATTTTTTACTCCTTATTCTATTAGCTTGTACAGCTAGTTGACTCTCCAGTTCTGTTTATTATCACAATAGCACACTATTTGATATCTTTGCTAAGAAAGGGCATGCTCTTATGTAAATGTTTAAGCAAAAAGCTTCCAACCACTTTGTTGCTCTTTATCTTGAATGAGAGCATTTCACCTTCCCTTTTGTTCTCAACACGCAAGCGATTGCCACAGGCTGTGAAAACCACGTCTGCCAAAAACCACAGGCCAGAGTTTCTACATTAAACTCAAAAATGTTTTTAAAGTTCAAGTTTCTGCTCTTATGCATAAATCCAGAAAGAATGCTCATGGAGTAAAGATTTTCATTATGGCTTCTGGACACAAACATTTGTTTTGTCACAAATAAATCGTTTAATTCTTTTTGATGGTTAAAAAAATGAACCATTCCCATCTGGGTTTCTAATCCTAATATCTTCGTGATAGTCGTGCATAATTTGCTGGTATCTTGGGGACAGATCTACATCAACAACTAATCTCATCAGTTAATCAAAGCTTACAAGATATTACATCTCTCTGATGTATCTTCTTTCCTTCCTCTCTGTCTTGTGCCGAAGGTTTGCGAGCTTCTCTGCTGCTGTCAGCGTTCTTCATGGTGCTGGGCGCAGCGTTACGAAGTGTTCCTCTCAAAGACCTGTACTACAGACGCTGGTAAGACTCTGTTGCACAATGTGATGCATCATTTATTCAACAAAAACTCCACTTAGCCAAACTAGATTTCACTATATGCTGGTTTCTTTTCACTTGCATAATTATGCAGTTCCTCAATTTTCCAATGTGATAATTCATGAGAAGGTCAGAGATTGATCTCCAAATGTCTCGTGTTGCCCAACATTGTAAGTGCATTTATTACATAATGCGGCACTGTGTATGAAATGTTTCTTTGGAATGAAAATTAATCTTCCAGTGAAACATCAAACTTTTTTCTAGTAACGTATGCAGGATTTTTCCAGTTGTTTCTGTTTCCATCCATCCATCAACAACCAGTGGAGAGAACCAAGTCCTGCAGTACATTTCTAGATAGTTCACTCGGATGTACGTCACAATACAGAAAAAAATAACTTCTGTTGCTTTGTGACTTTAATAGCACTTTAAAAAAAAATTCTGCTGTAGTATTTTATGCTGTGCAGACAGTGTTGTCATCAGTCTTTTCCTGATACGTTTTCTTTAGGTTGGTGGCCATTTGAATATTTTTACACTGCTTGAGGTCTAAATTTGCACATCCAAAGAAATGTTGTTGACAGTCTGCGTTTGATGATTTGAATGGCAAATATTTTATTGTTTGGTTATGTCTTTCGTGATCTAGCTCTATTTGTGCGATTAGTTGTAGTTGTTGGCCACTATCTAGAAAGCAGGTTGGACAGTATATTCATAATACAATTTTATGATAAATGAAGTCGAACACTTATTTTCAGAGTATTTATGCCGACTTAAAATTCACTGCAACATATGATAAGAGAAAGTGTGTTATTCAGTGGCAAAGTTAGATGGTACTGTTGCAAGTTTGTTCCGCTTTAAAGATATGACCTTTTCATTTGCTTAAATACATAGTGTTGGAGCACTTTAACAGGATGACTGCTCTCTGTTTGCTTTAGATTAGGATTCTTATACATGTAAAATTGAATGTTCCTGTCCTTTTCTGTGCTTTGTGTCCTATTTCCATTTTCCTTCGCTCCTTCTTATCTCTTTAAGCTTTCTCATTCACACATGGTTAACATCAGCACATAAAGAAATAACTATTTCTCATTGCAGTTGTGGGAAAAGGGATAAAAAAACCTTTTCTATTATTACTATTTTTGACAAAGAGCTAACTATGCCACTGATGGACATTTAAACAAGGTTATCTAAATGACGTTAGAAGCACGTAGCTTCGTTAGAATGGCTATTTATTTTGTTAGTGAAGTCAGTTGACAATATAAAAATAATATAAGACATCAGTGAGCACAAATCATATTTTATTATTGACGCATGAAGAAAATTGTTGGTTCATTGAATTTAGAGAACATGGGTCTGATTGTGAACTGCTGAAAGTACCATATAATTCATGCAGATTGGCATATTTACCTGTACCTGTATGATGTTACTTCTCATCTGTATTAAAACTTTATGTAGTTAGGCCAATTTCCATACAGGTACATCACTGCCATTAACACATTTTTATTGCTTTTTTCACTTAACATTAAGATATAAATCATTGCATTTTTTTCAAACAGTGCATTAATTTAACTTTTTTTCCCTCTTTTTTTTTTTTTTTTTTTGCTTATTAGTAACTTGAATGAAATAAGGCTACATAGCTTATTTTCACAGCTCCCACAATCCTAGAACACACTACCACATTGACCTTCTCAGTTATATAATCTAAAATTGTGCATTTGCTTGATATTTAAAAGGAAAAGCTTTTTAGGACTGTTGAGAGACAGCAGAGGTTATGTTGATTGTTTTATATATTTATATATTACACCACAAGCACATTTAAATGCAAAGACACATTGCGAGCAGCTGTTGCCTGCAGTGACTGTTAATGTAATGGCTGATTTCAACATGGGGGCACTTAATGTGTCGAGGCTATTGATTCATATAAAGTGACTCAACTCTATGTTGTCTGTTTTATATTTTAGAAGCCCGGTAGTGCTTATGATGTATTGTTTAAGTACATTTACACCACCGGCAGACATTATTCAATGGACTGTATTCTCTTTATGTAATAGAGATCTCACATGTAAACTTTATTGAAATTAGCAGGTGCTAGAAAGTGCATTAGTTACTGGTGGATTGCTTAGGACTTATTCATAGACCCCATGACTCTCACAGAGTTTAACACTGCCTATGTCATGAGATACATGTTGAAACTATAAAACTCAGGTTTATGGAGAGCTACTGAAAGCCTTAAGCTTAGATCACAGAGGAAGTAGGAGACCATACACGTCATGCATCATGCCCTGGTGACTTCAGCTGTGAATTGAGCTACATACACGTCATGCATCATGACCTGGTGACTTCAGCTGTGAATTGAGCTACCACTAGGTGTCAGCACTTGCATTAATAAAGTGTAAAAAGATGTTAAATGAAAAGGTAATGACCATCTTGCATATCAAGTGATCCAGCATGTGACTGATGGTAGTGGTTGATATGCCACGCTAGAAAGAGTAGTTCTGATCTGAATATGCCGTTTTGTTTAAGAGTTCACAGTGTAAGGCTAAATTGGACAGCATCAGACATCAGCTAGCTCAGTTTACGTGATTTATCATAGATGCTTTTTTTTGATAAAAGTGAGGTTCATTAATTTATGAATCTCACAGCTCTTTTCTGTACAGCAGTTCATAATGAGCAAGTTGATCTCACACAAGGTTATCTTGTTGCTTCAGAAGACTTGGAATATAATGCACGTCAATTCGACTAGTCTTATAATGGTTCTTTTGAGGACAGACATTGATGTGATCACTACATGAATGGTGGTTGTATGCAACGGTGTACAAATTCTTCAAAATATTTCTTTTTGTGTACTGTGGCAAAAAAAATAACAACAGCATGTGTGTTCGGAACAATGCAAAGAATAGTGAAATAATAATGACATAATTTTGTTTCTGTAATCACCCCTGTTCTTTTTTTTCTTCTTCAGATTTGCAGTTACTTTTATTAACCTAATTCTTTATTTTTTTTACAATGCCTTTTGATTACAAATGCCAATGTTTAGTCTCAAATCAACAGCGATTGTGGTCGCAACAGATTGTGCCATTGTGCCTTAGTCAATTTTTCAATTGTTTTGTTGGCGGTGAGGACGGAGTCACTTCTGTGCAAGCCAAACTGCACAGAAGTTTCAGGCATTCTTTTGGTTGAATACTATTACTTTTTTCCTCTGTAGCTTAACATAAAGACACAAATATATTGTGTCTTCATTGGCTGTGATTTTAAGACTGGCATTCTCCCAGGTCTCTGTTTTATTCTGGCTTTGATGTTTAGTTTGAATATTTTGCAGTACCATTATTGTTTTGGTCGGTATAAAGCAGTCCATTTATAAAATATGTTACTCAGGTTATAAAATTTGCATTCAAATCCTGTTAGCCCAGCAGTTTCATTAGAAAGCAGAGAATCCTCCCTGACATTGTTCGTGCCGGATCAGAATCATCTAAGGCTAAATTACCACTCCTCCACTGCCCTTACATTTCTCCATGCGTGAGACTCATTTCTCCCTTTTCATCTCTTACTTTGATTCTAATTCAAGTTTTAGAGGATTATCACCTGAAGAAAGATCATACGACAGTGATTCTCAACTAATTTTGCTTCAGGGCATCAAGTAGTGATCCAACATAATACTAACATGAATAGTAAATAATAGCGCAAGTTAAATTTTTTGGATGTTTCTGTAATCAGCCCTGTTCATGGATTTCTCAGATTTTTTTGTACTTTTATTAACCTAAATCTTTACATAGAAGCTTGGTGTGGTGTCAGAATGACTGAGATTCAATCATGTCAGAAAGTAGCAGCAATAAAATCCATTTTTTGCAATGCCATTTGGTTACAAATGCCAATGGTTGTTCTCAAATCAACAGCAATTGTGGTCGCAACAGATTGTACCGTTTTGCCTTTCTCAATTTTTTTGATTGTTGTCTTGGCAGTGAAGAGTGACATAGACACAATGTTCCCTGCAAGCTAAACTAAACAGAAGTCAGGCAGTCTTTTGACTGAATACTATTACTTCAACATGGGTTGAATAAGAAAGCTGACATTTTTTTCTTCCTAGTAAATTTATCTTTATATTTATTATTTTTTAATGATTATTTTCATGCTCATTGCAGCCAATAATTCACAGCAGAAAAAATGTGTTTGAGACAAATATAATTTTGATATAATTTTGGTCATTTTTGTTTTGCTGGCATCTGAATCATTCGAGTAGCTTCTACCAAGTGACAGATCTGTTTGTACCAAAATAATGTGGTGTTTGATTGGATACATCAACAATAAAAAATGAGTTGCTATCCTAACTGTTCATGATGATATGATTAGTTGCATTATATGATAACACATTAGTATAGGGGCCAATTCTCAATATTAACTAGTTGCTTATTAGCAACTATTAGTGCTTATAAAGCATATATTCTGCATGACCCTACTCTACATCCCCAATCCTAATACCTAAACTTAACAGCTACCTTACTAACTATTAATAAGTAGAAAATTAAGAGTTTTTTTGTGGAAGAAGTCATAGTTAATGTTTTGTAAATAGCGAGAATTGGACTTTAAAATAAAGTGTGACCCATGATATTATTTACACTTAGCATTGTTTTCAGGTTGGACCTACCAGTTAACAGTCACTGGCATAGAAAGTCCAACATTTGCAAGTTTTTACACAAACTAATATTATAAAACATATAGTTTAATATAGTTCGTTCTATACAGTGTTCCAGTCGTACCAAAATACATAATGTAGTTATAATGTGAAACATCAGTTTGCTTCATTTATTATTTTGCAGCACCCATAGAGGCCAAATATTAACCTTCGTTTACATGTCAAGGTCTGGATCATCTAGTGGAAGGATGGCACTTTATGAATTTTCCTAATAAAACGTTTTCTGCATAATTTTTATGTAGTAGCTGTTTGAAAAAATCTGTCTCACTCAAGACTGTGCTTTATTTTAAATACCATCATAGCTGAAAGGGTTGAAGGCGCTGCTGAGCATTGTGCATATCACTGACCTGTATTGGATTATAATCACAATATAGTACAGCCTTTTACACTTTATTGCTCAATTAAAATAGGCTAACAGAATCAATTCAGACTGGAATTCATTGGCCTTAATATAGTAGGCAATATCCATAGTCATTCTTTGTACCAGAATTGTCAATTTTGCATTGTTTCCAACCGTAATTGACAAACGTGGAGTTATAATGATCAGCTCAAGGTGTAGGATTTAGAATCAGCTACGATCCAATTATGAGCTACGTGAGGGGTATCACAATGATTGCAATCAATGCAAATGCAGACTGCTGCTTCTTATTTAGGGGAAAAAATCCCACAGTGCATTCTAGCCCATTTCATTAGAAGCAAAATCACACAGGCTTTAGCATGAATATAGTGTCACAGGGGCTGATGTCCAGTCGAGAAACATGCAGTTGGAATGCATAAACACCTTTCAGCAGAATTAGATGTCAACATGCTGGAACAAAAGAGAAAGGAATAGTCTAAAGAGCTTTCACACCGTATTTGATTGGAAATTGAGGAGAGCATTGCATGATCGATGACTGAACCAAAGTCTTTTGCAGACTGTAAGGTTCAAGAACCTATAAATGGCTGTTTGAATGTTGTGTATGGTGTGTACTGACCAAACCAAATGCACTTGTGAGCTGGTTTTAAATCTAGGGCAAGTATACTATCAGTCCTCCACTTAGTACATCTTCAGAGGTTTTTTACCGTCCCTCAGACGCTCTTGACAAGCCACAGTAAAGAACTTCACATCTTCATGAACGCAGGAATAGACCTTAAAACATTTTGTTCAGTTTGTGACAGTTGCTAGGAAGAAACTAGAAAAAGCTTGACAGAAAAAGCTTCTTGATCTTTATTACAGTGATTACCATGAAGGAAAAAAGACCATTTCGCGCTAGTTTGGTGTGCGTCTGGGCTGTAGAAAATGGAAAAGTGTTTCAGTCACTCTCTATCTTCGCCAGTGCTGAAGATCTATTCTGGGGACAAGCACTGCAGCGTTTATTCAGGCAGTTAGGCTATCACAAGTCTCCCTGCTGGGACTCAGTCATCCTGTCTCACAGATAAAGCTCTTTTGTTTCCCCTGCTATCAAACGTCACCTCTGATAGACATGTAGGAGAGCATTGATTGATGTTTAGAAACCAACAGAAAGGTGATTGCATTATTATTGCACGTTATTTTATTTATTTATTCGCAGATATTTGTTTGATGTGTGTGTGTGTGTGTGTGTATATATAGGAATAAAAATATCATAGCTATTTGAGCAGCCTTTTTTGACCACTCAAAACACCCTAGCAGCTGCATAGCAACATGATAAAAACACTCACATCACTTGATCAGCCACATAATAATGCCCTGGAAAGCCAGCATTGTGATGGTCATATTTTACTCACTCGTATTTTATTTATTTACTTTAAAATGCTAAAAAAATATATGTATTCTGTCTTTCATTATCATTTTTTTCCCCTTTTCTCAAAACTACAGGATGATTCATGGAGGTCAACTTCTGAATGGTTTAGCTGGTCCTACCATTATGAGTGCCGGTCCTCTGCTCTCTACTACTTGGTTTGCTCCTGATCAGAGAGCTACAGCCACTGCTATTGCATCACTTATCAGCTACCTGGGGTCAGCCTGTGCCTTTCTGATTGGTCCGTTGGCTGTCCCTGCACCCAATGGCACTGTGGGAAACACCGTTTACTGGAAACAAAACCACATCGGAGACAGGATACAGTATGTTCTTTATGCAGGTACATATTGTCCGCTGACAATCCAGCAACAGCATTCATTCTGAATCAATATTAAATTATTTTAAGCATTTGCCATACAGAAAAGCAATCACTAGAAAGCCATCCATGGTGGCTCTCCAAATACCACAGTCAAACTTCTTAACGTGGTTTGCGTTTACCTCGCTATGAAGATTGCCTCACATTGTTCTGCTTAACTGATTCAGAAAATTAAAACATTTTGAGAGAGAAAGAAATCTTGCCAATAATAGATTGATACTCTGTCTCTGTTTAAGTTGATAGATGTTGCTGTTACTTTCGTATATAGGAAAGACATCGATTTGCTAGTAGTTTAGAGGTCATTGCGACACTTACCGCAACATTGGGCATCAAGATGCAGCCACATGCCCCTGATTTTGACACGTTCCTTGAAGACGATAAACTTGAAGAGATGCAGTGATCTGTCCAGTCTAATAAAACCTTAGAGAAGTGCCAAGTCTTTAGAGATGGGTGGTATAACAGTATATACTGTGTGACAGTAAAATCTGCCAGCTGGTAGATATTTTGCTGTATCGTTTACAGCTTTTCAACAGTACTGAGGGACATCCCATGTATGTTCCTAATGATGCCACTGCACTGAGACTCATTCATCTTTTTATTTGTTATGTTCATAAACTTCCAATTAAGAAGAGAAAACAACAAAATGAGATAAAATCCCTTTTATTTGTAAAGTACTTCATTCACTAGAAGATTATCCAAAAATAAGCATTACCACATGATTAATTCATATAAAAATCACATTAGTTGAATTTCCAGCAATTGCACAACCATTCCAAGGTTTGGGTTCAGTAAGATTTTTAAATGTTTTTGAAATAAATGTCTTACTGTATGCTTACTAAGGCTGCATTTATTCGATAGAACACACAAAAAAAACTGTAATATTACGTTATGTAATTTATTCCTGATGTCAAAACTGATGTCAAAATAAATTTTCAGGAGACATTACTTCAAATCTTCAATGTCACATGATCCTTCAGAAATTAATTTAATATGCTGATTTGGTGCTCAAGAAAAATTTCTTCTTATTATTATTAATATTGACTGTGCTATCAATTGTGCTGCTCAGTGTTTTTGTTTAAACAGTGATACATTTTTTTTCAGGATTCCTTAATGAATATAAAATCCAAAAGAACAGCATTTATTTGAAGTAGAATTCCTTTGTAACATTATAAATGTATTTACTGTCACTTTTGATAAAATGAATGTGCCCTTGCTAAAAGTATTAATTTTTCATTAAATTTTACTCTCCCCAAACCTTTAAGCAGTAATGTATATCTTGATATCTATATCTTGATATATTACAATATAAAATTATTCATTTGTGATATAAGATTTTTATCATATCACCCACCTGTACCCAAGCCTGCTTTATAAGTCTGTATTTTATGAAAGAAAAGGCAGATTTATAGAAACGACATTGTAAAAGTTAACTAGCTGAATAAAAGTGGGATCTGTCCAAGGAAACTGCACTTATTTTATCATGTGGACAGCGCCCAGGAGGGACGCAAAATTTAGGAACTCAACCTGAAGACTGTGCTGGCAGTGTCAGTGCATCCGGTTTTGAGATACTGTGTGCCAACAGGGGTTTTTTTTTTTGTTTTTTTTTTTGTGCTTGGCTACAGCAATGCTCAGTTATGAACTTAGTAGCACCATCACAAATTCCAACACTGGATGAGCACATTTGAAAGCAGGAGCTTTTTGTGGACTAGGGTTAATGAGCTGATCAGTTGTTTCATTGTGCATTTCCTCCCTCTACAGGACTGTAATAAATCTGCTAGACTCATGGTTAACTCTAGATTAATGTGAGCCATCTAATGACCGTTAATGATGTTGGTTTGGATACCACTCTCTCTTGCTCGCTCTCATTAATTTGAATTTAGTATCTGAAAATTGCAGTGAAATGCCAGACGCGTTAAGCTCTTTTTCTCATTAACAGAGATAGATTAAGTCTGAATCCGTAAAATCTTTGTGAGATTTGATGTTGACACCAAGGCTGCATGATAAATGTTGTGTGTTTTTGTGAACTTGCAGAGGTTGGGATGATTGCAGCACTTTTCGTGGCTGTGCTGTTCTACTTCCCCTCCAGGCCGCCCATTCCTCCCAGCGTGGCAGCGGCTAGCCAACGTCTCAGCTACAGGAGCAGCATCTGCAGGCTGCTGAGGTATAACGACAGTCCTCACTTACCAGACTGCTTTAACTGTTTTGAACAGAAAATGAAAGAATGGAGGTTAGGAAGTTCAGTTGAAAATAAAAGTTCTCTTTAATGTAAATAGAAGAAAAACAGAGATATCTAAGAGTTATTTTCCATACAACAAAAGTGGATGGCGATCGCAGTTTCAAGCACCAAAAAGGCTAGAAAGAACCTTAAAAGTTGTCCCTATGGCTTCAGCTCTGTATTTGAAAGAGAAACTCCACCCAAAATTGAAAATTATCTCATCATTTACTGACCTTCATGTCATCCCAGATGTATATGACTTTCTTATTATCTGTAGAAGATAAACAGAGATTTGTAGAAAAATAATATCTCATATAAGTGGATTGGTCCCTCAAATTTGACACTTTAAAAACTGTACAAAACAAACACAAAAGTAATCCATATAACCACAGTTGATGAATCAATGTCTTCTGAAGTGAAACGATATGTGTGTATGGAAAAAAAACAACAACATCTAACATTTGAAATTTTTAAACTATAAACCATCACTTCTGGTCAGCACGTTGTCAGCACACTCTGCACATCTGTACATTGTGAAAAAAGCTTTAGTAAGGGTTCAAATATGCTGCTTTTTAAAAGTTTGGGACCAGTAAGATTTTTAAATGTCTTTGAAAGAAGTCTCTCTTGCTGAATTTTTAGCAGCCATTACTCTAGTCTTCAGTGTTACATGATCCTTCAAAAATCATTCTAATATGCTCATTTGATGCTCAAGAAACATTTCTTATTATTATCAATGTTGTGGAAATGTGATAAATTTTGTTTAGGGCTCTTTGATGAATAAAAGGTTTCAAAGTTTTATTTGAAATAGAAAATGTTTGTTTGGTTATCAATATCTGTTTAAGGAATCCTTGCTGAATAATAGAATTTCTTTAGAAACTTCTTACTGATCCCACATTTTTTAACAATAGTGTATATTGCACAAATAATATTGAATATTTTAATGGTACATTTCCTTTTTGGTTTTGAACTTTTGAATGGAAAAGAGCAATTCTGCTAAATATGTTCTTTTGTGTTCTTCTGAGGACAAATTATCCATCTGATTAATCAAACTGATTCGGATCGGCATAGGAATGAATAGATGATAACAACAATCTCCTGTCCCTGTAAAATCCACGTGCAAGGATTTCAAACCTTGAAAAGATCTGAGCACAATACTTCTAGTTAAAAATAAATTTATAATGTGAATAGCAGTGATCTTCATTGGCATTCACAAGAGATTTTGCATTGGGTATATGTGCACATGGACACAACAATGGACATCTGTTATTTTAGGCCTTTTGTAACTTCCACATTCTGTCTCCCTGATCTCAGCACGGTCTCTGAAGTTTTATCATTGCTTTTACAAAAGAGAATCTTAATGAACAGGGTCTTGTCATTTTGCCACTCACCATATGCTGCGGTTGTCACTTAATACACATCAAAGACAAGATCCTCTCCCTGCAGATTAATTACCAAGCCTTATGATGGCACATGCTGACCATCCTTAATAAATAGAACATCTTGATCTGTACATTTAGTAACCCAGTGAAGTCCACGAAGTCCAGTGTGACCACAGCGGCACATTTTTACAGCTAGTCAGAATTCTCTTGATGTAGTCGCACCCGCAACGCTTGGGGTAGTTGCGATATTCACAGATCAGAGGAAGCCAGCCCTGCTTTGAATGTGTTCTCACATCAACACTAGAGGAATTGGCTGAAATCTGTGAACTGGAAAAGACTGTTGAGCTTCCACTGTTGTAGAGAGTCTGC
>JAFVLL020028922.1:0-12069 GCA_021397915.2 Tor tambroides | reverse complement strand
ACATACATACACACATACATACACACACACACAATATTGATAAATTAATTCAAATTTGAAATACATTTTTAAAAATCTCTCTAAAAATATATACATATATCTTGATAATATAATATTTCATGCATCCCTAGTTTTGTTCAGATCCATCTAGATGAAGCATATTGACCAAATATTATGTTTACCTGCATGCAACTCATGTCATAATTTCTCTGTGTAATATTAGGTCAACTGATGAACAAGCACCCAGCTATGATGTTCCTACCTATGAGGAGGCGGTCACCAGCGGACGGTACCCTGTTCGACAGAGCAACTTGCGACAGAGTTACCAGCTGCCCTCGTATGAGGATCTGATTGGTGCCGTTGAAAACGAAGGCCAGCGGCCTAGAGAAGGTAATGGCCAAGAGGGCCCTCAGCCAGCTCCTGGCCCCAAACCTCAGCCTGCAGCACCCGCCCGCAGCAGCAGCAGGGCCAGTCGCATCCTCAGACCTCTCCGAGTGCGCAGGATTAAGTCAGAGAAGCTGCACATGAAGGATATTCGTTTGAATATCCAAAATCCTGGACAGAGTGGGGTGGTGACCATCGAACCACTGACCCCACCACCACAGTATGAGGACAAGCCCCCTCAACTACCCACAGAAGCAGTCTAATGATTTCAATCACTGGATTTTGTTGAGTGTTTGCATCTGTGGGTTGTTTGAAAAATGTTGACTCGTCTGTGCAAAAGTGAAAAGTTTTAGTGAGAGCTATAAATGTGTCTCAAAATCTGCCAAATTATGAAATAGGATACGTTCATGTGTGCTGTCAGTTCTTGGACAAAACACTAAAGCCTACTTGAATGTTTTTTAACAAACTTTTTTTTATATTTGAAGAATGGATTACAGTAGTGTATCGTGTTTTTTATTTAAAACTGTTTGAGTAAGGATATGAATGCCACAGCGCCCGAGAGATTTACTTCACAGTTTACTTCCAAAGAACTACATTGTACATTGCAAAAAATAAAAACAAAACAAATATATTCTTATTAAAGAATAACTTACAGCTGAAGAATCCTATCAAAACTTTTGTTGCCAAATGCTAATTACTGTTTTTGAAAATAACTTTTTCGTAAAAAAAAAAATGTTTTTTAAATGTCATTCTCACATTTTCTTAATGTTATTCTAAATCTGAATGTCCAGTTTTTCAGCTCCATTTTTTTATTCTGAGTATATAGTACATTTGAACCAGATAGTGTGCTGTTGCAGCCATAAAATGCAGGGATACAAAATTAACTTTTATAGTAGAAGATTTAATTCTCACGAATTTGCTTAACTAATTTATTCAGTTCCACTCCAATTAATCCAATTAATAATGTAATTAATATTTCAGTGTGTGTTTGTTAACAATGTGTCACTGTTCTGTTTGCAATTAACTTTGTATTTTTTTTAAAATGTATTGCTCATTGCATTTTAAGGATGCAAAACTAAAACGTATTGAAATAGAATGGAATTAAAAGTATTCTTAAAACTCATAGGAAAATTTAGTATAATGATGTTAGAACAAATTCAGCATTAATATAAAATTCTAATAAGTGATATAAAAACAAGGGTCTGGATAGCAAATCAAAATGCACCTTGGGGGACTTTTGTTTCTTGGTCAACTCAACGCTTAATTACTGAAGTGCAAATGAGAATTTTATAGATGGGCTAACTATTCCACCTGCAGTTTGATTGGACAAACAAGCCATCATGCTGCAGATTGACCATTTTCAATGACAAAAATGTTGTTAACATTCTTGTTAACCAAACTGAACAAGGTCCTGTTGATTTCCTTTTGTATGTGAGCTAAATAGCCTTCAGTTTAATTGCCTTTTAATTCAGTTTATTTTATTAAGGTGTGAAATCTTGGAGAAGGGATGGCTTTGTTGTAGATTTACTTTTGACAAAAGGAATTGATACAGGTGATACCGGTAATATTTTAAAGCAGAAATGCTCTGTACATTATTTCTTGTGGGACATAATAAAATTGTTTAAATCTGTGTTTTTGTTCATCTTTATGGTTTCCCAAGTTGAAAAATAATGTCTGCTGATTTGTAGTGCCACCTAGTGGCTCAGAATCGTACAAACAACATTGAGTTACTGTCAGTGATGACAAATTTGATCTCACTTTCCAGCCTAGCATTTAACAGCTGTTTGACGTACTGTACTGAATAATCAGCCTAATCTACTTCAAATCATCCCACATGAAATAATACTATAGTAATTTATAGTAAATAGGCTACTATAGTGTTTTTGAACCGTACTATAGTAAAGTGTATTATACTGTATATATTATAGTATTTACAACACTTTTTTAATGAATGCTACAGCATACTGTAGTATAGTGAACTGATAAATTAATAAATACTGTAGTATACTTTACTACAGTAAACTGTATTGTAGTAGCCTATAATATACCCTATAGTTTTAGAAAACTTAGTACAGTATTGGGTAAAGTAATTTGTTTATATTACTGTCATATTAGGCTACTACAACAACTAGGCTATAGAATTAAGAATTAACACAACAAATTAATTCAAGTACTTTCCTATAGTATGGTTCAAAAACACCATAGTATTTACTATAAATTACTATAGCCTAGTATTTTTCCATGTGGTATGTCCATTTTTACTTGTTTATTTGGTAAATAAACTTGCGGAATAATGTATTCAGGCAGTCAAAACAAACCCCTTCTGAGATTTAGTTAACGTAGCTATTAATTTCACGATACTTTGATTCATATATTTTCAGATTCAAATGTACATAAATGACTGCTCTTGCTGTTAATGTAATGTAAATGACCTTTAAAGTTTGTTAATGAAAGTTACTGTAGCCGCTGTAAATAAACTCCTCCTCCCTCTGCTCCGCTGCAATGGTTGTGTAGTCTGTGTTCCCGCTTTTGCAGCTGCTCAGGCTGCAGGGGGAGGGAGAACTTTTCATGGAACAGCCAGCCCAGGGAGTCAGTCACATTCTTGGCCGGGATTCAATGACTGAACCAGACACAAACAAACACTGAGAGAGAGAGAGAGAGAGAGAGAGAGAGAGAGAGGGAATGTGTGTGTGTGTGTGTGTGTGTGTGTGTGTGAGAGAGAGAGAGACTCTCACACTCTCATAGTAAAGCGGAGGCAACTGCGCCGACGAGCTTTACACAAGGCACACATTTTGTGTTTGAGTTGCAGCGGGTCTGTGATACAGCCGGATTAAAAATTACATTTCGTTCAAAACTTTACACTTTTGGAAGGATTTTCTTGTCGCTCGGAACTCTGGTTCTTTCTGGTACGATTTCAGATTTGAACATGAAGCAGTTGAATGGATTACAAGGCGGCGTTTTACGCTTTCCGAACTGACATGGACTGTAGCGACTCTTTCCGTTCACGTTCACCGAATCTGTTGTGATCAGACTGCCCAGGTTTAAACATGGAGGCTCCCTCCAGCTTTCAGCCGCATCCAGGACTTCAGCAAACTCTCAAGCAGTTTCACTTGAGCTCCATGAGCTCCCTCGGCGGACCGGCAGCCTTCTCGGCCCGGTGGCAGCAGGACATGCTGTTCAAGAAGGACGGTAAGAGCGCCGAGGTGATGGTGAACCTCCCCGTGCAGACGCCCCCGGTCATGCCGGGACCCCTCTTTATCCCGTCAGACCGCTCCACCGAGAGGTGCGAGACGGTCCTGGAGCGGGAGACGATTTCGTGCTTTGTGGTGGGCGGCGAGAAGCGCCTGTGCCTGCCGCAGATCCTCAACAGCGTCCTGCGAGACTTTTCCCTCCAGCAGATCAACTCGGTGTGCGACGACCTCCACATCTACTGCTCCCGGTGCACGGCGGACCAGCTGGAGATCCTCAAAGTTATGGGAATCCTGCCCTTCTCGGCCCCCTCATGCGGACTGATCACCCAGACCGACGCCGAGCGCCTCTGCAATGCTCTCATCTACGGCGGCACGTTCCCACCGCACGCCGACAAAGAGTTGTCGTGCTACATCGAGCTGGAAAGAACGGAGAAGAGCTTTAAAGTTTACCACGAATGCTTCGGGAAGTGCAAGGGCCTGTTTGTGCCAGAGCTCTGAGGCTGCTCAGCGTGCATGCAGTGCTTGGACTGCAGGCTCCCAGCCCACAAGTTCGTGCACAATGGTCATAGAAGCTAGAGAATAGAACCTGTCACTGGGGCTTCGACTCGTCCAACTGGAGGGCTTATATTCTTTTAGATCAAGACTATAGTGAGAAAGAGGAAAGCAGCACACTGCAGCAGCTCCTCAATGAGTTAAAGGGAAAATTTGACCTGGGGAACAAGCACAAGACATCTTACAAGGTGAGCTTAACTCTTAAAAATGCACGGAAATATTATGATAATCTAAATCTGGACCTTATTACTCCAGATAGTTCACTCCCAGATATTTATAATAAAAATCAATGGTGTGTGATGTGACCAGTGACCACTTCATGTGTTGTGTTGTTTTGTGTATTTTACTTTATTGATTCTCATGCACTTCTATTGACCTTTCTCTTTGTCTAATCATAGAACACCTATTACACCTTGTGCCACCTCAGAACACTGTCCTATAGATGTAGCTTTGCTTCAAAACCCAGATTTTACATTGGATATGACGTAGTGCCTGTGCCAAAATTGTTTATGCCAAATCAAGCAAAAACTGTTTTCATGTAAAACACGTTTCTCTTCAGTTTCACCGTCCAAAACACATACACAAGCCATATACTTTTCCTCATTTCGCCCAGTATTTATTTAGTCTGTCATTTTTTTCCTCTTACTTTACATAGTCTTGCCCATTGTTTTTGAGCATCACAACCTGTCCATGTTGGAATCTAGATAATTTGGGGTTTGATTTGATGCACAACCTTCATCAGCAACAAAAATTTGGTAATGTTATGCATTATATCTTATGCATTTATGTTCTATCCTTACTTCTCGAGATCATACCAAACCAACTGAGAACCAGTGATCTATAGTGCATATATATATTTATTTATTTATTTATTATTATTATGTAATAATAACATAATCTACTGCTATCTTTGAGCATGTTGAAATGAACGTTCAGCCAGCCAGTGTCCTGCCCCCATCCAACCCCCACATGCACATTTATTTTGTGCCTCTGGATGCACTCAGGGGCATCTGCATATGACAAATGGAGCCTCAATTATGTATTTTATGGGAGGCTTGGGGAAGCCAATAGTGGAGGAGGAGGAGAAGAGTGCTGTGTAGAACATTGTTTTGTGTGTATGTTTTGGGTGGGGGGCAGGTTGGGGTTGAGGTCACTCTCCAAAAAGCAGTTGGTGTAGGGTCAGCGCTGCCCTTGGGTCTCCCACTGTCTGATCAGGCTCCACGCCAGGGTCAGAGAGACGGAGAGCGGACAAAAGCATGGGAGTCTCGGGTTGGCTGCTCCCTCCACACAGCAGCTGTTGAGTGTGATCGTGCTAATGGGTCTACACACATATATGTATGTGTTACCATGGTGTCACATCGGCAGGCTTGGGATGCATGGTGTGGCAAATGCAGTTTCATTACTGTGGGAAATGTGAGAGACATGGCACATTTCAGAAATGAAACGTCATGTATATTAAACGATCAATTCTCTATGGGAAAAGTGATGGCTGATATTTGTTACTGTGTGGCTAGTTTGCACTTTTCTGTGCCTTGCGTCTGGTTAGGCTAAAAAAACTGTTTTTTAGTGCAGTTATTGTTAGATGATTAGTTTCGACCTTTTATGCGTGTCCTATATTTGTTTCAATTGTACAATAAGCACGTTTCACCATGATGCTATGGTCTGTCCTAACAGTACAGTGGCCGTAATGTATCCAGAAGGGTGAATTTTGTGCGGTTTCTATGGTTCATTGTCAGAGGTGTCCCAGTTAGCAAGCTGGTTGGGTCCGTGGGGAGGTGTGTATCGGCGGACCTGAATAAATAAAAACACTTTTCACCTAACCTCAGCTCAGTTGAGACATTTATTTCTTTTCCCTTTATTTTTGTAATTAAACTTGTAACTTTTCAGTCTCTCTGAGAATGTTTGCTTTATGCCGTCTCTTGCTTTTTAGAGAATTGCTGCATCCAAATATTACATTGATGAGAGGCTGGTCACCATGGTTATAAGGTTTCTGAATCCCCATGATTTTTATGTAATATACTTGTTCACAGAAATACAGAGTACACAGAGTTTGCTTTATTTTTTTAATATCTGAAATATCTCAGAGCTGAATATATTTAAAATCCAGTCTAGGCTGGCTGACATAATGGGGTAGATCGCAGGGAGAGGGTGGCGAGTTCTCATTAAGAATCTGTCGCCCCTGTCCGCCAGGGCCTTGACGTGCCGTCAAAGGGCCGTGACACATGACCTCTCTCCAAAGCCAGTCAACCAATAACCCCCCTCCCTCCTTTCAGACAGTCTGGCCAATCGTGTTCGGCCGTTGGTACTTCAGCTGGACAGATGGTTGTTTGATAAAAGACTGAAAAATGCATTGCAAATAAATAGGCAGCAAAATATCACACCAAATTGGTGTCAATTTTTTTTAACCAATTTTTATGGATTTATATAAAAGCATGTCCTCATCAATTTGCCCTGTCTTGTCCTCTTTAAATATTAAAAAAAAAATATATATATATATATATATTTAAATTTTTTACAATTTAAAAAATGTTTTTAAACAAATTGTTATATTTTTTTCATAATATTTTGTATAATATTTCACTATTTTTCTACTTAGTTGTGAAATTGTTTTGGCATTTATATCTAAGACTGAATAAACTGTTTTTTTCATCATATGTTATGCTATTTAATTATTTTTAATTTAATTTAAACAACCTTTTAGACATTTTATTATAACTTATTATTTTAATATTTTCTATAATTATCTTTATTATATTATTTTAGTGTTATTTTACTTATTTGAAGCTTTTTAGTAGTTGTGAAACTGTTTTTGCTTTTATATCCAAGACTGAATTGGTGGTTTTATTCCATTTCTAACAATGTTGAACGGATTGATAATGGTTGTGTCATGTTGTTTTATTTGGAGTTTCAACTTTCCCTTAAACCACATATTTCAAGTGCATGTGCATTGTCCTGCCAGGAATGAAGTAAGACTCCAGTGAGAATAGTGTTGTGTAATAAATTGGATGTAGAAGGGCCACGGAGCTTTTAAATGGGGGGATATCAAACTCCCCTTTGTTCCGCTCACTCACTTTATCAGATTACAGATGACTCCCAACCTGAGACCAAACCAATCAACTGAGTGTCCGACCCAAGATGGCCACGACCATAATAAATGCGCATGTCTGGGGGATGGAGGTCGCCATGTGCGTGTGAGTTTGCATTTGTAATGCCTGTATCAGCTGTGGGGAAAAGATTAAAATGAGCGCACGGCCTACTCATTTCCATTCCCATCTGTCTGCTGACCTCGCCGTTGTGGCCCGCGCTGCGTCCCACCAGCCGCGCTGCCCCTTGCTCTGCATCCAGGCTGCCAACAATTCCATCCGCTTGTCCCAACCCCCACCCCCCCTCCACCCAAACACAGCAAGTGCTACTTATTCATCCAGCGCAGTGAGGCCACTCATCCGTAGTCCGTACCACATAACGGTGGCCGGTAAACAGCCCCCGCTGCTCGGAATCAGCACAAATCCACTTTCGGACGCCTATTCTCTGACCGGCTGAATTTTAAAAGGGCGGCTTGATAGCTTAACAGTCCCCAAGAGATGCTGTCTCATCCCCTCCCTGGAGGGATGGAGGTGAGGGGGTGGTCAGGGGCTCTCAGAGGTTGTGCCCTCCATTCTCTCCCGTGTGACCTCTTGTTTAAAGGGCGTCAGCTGGAGCTCTCCACTGGCTGATGCTGGGGTGAAGACCTGCCGCCTCTTTTGTTCCCGACAGCTTTGTTACTCAAGCCATCACCTCTCATTGTGTCTCTGGCTTCGTTTTGGTGCCCGTTGCACGACCAATGCCTCCATGGTAATGAGTCTGAGCTTTGCAATGAGTGCCTGCCAACATGAAATGCATCCACTGCGGTGCTGTGTTGATTTGGTACCACAATAGTATTGATCTTTAATCGGGATGCAGTTAGCAACGAATGTCACTAAATTATGCCTCTGTTTTATGAGTAAGTCTGCATGATTATCGCATCAGTTGAAGGAAAACGCCACCGTTTTTCCATATTCCAATATGTTCTTCCCTCAACTTAGACGAGTTGATACATACCTCTCCGTCTCAGTGCGTGCACTTAATCGCTCTAGCGTGCGGCGCCACTGCTTAGCACCATTCATTCCTTAGGATCCGGCAGTGGTCAAAGCCACCAACACTTCCATGTTTTCCTATTTAAAATTATGCAGTGGTTACACCCAGATAAGTATGGTGACACAAAATAAAACGTGATTTTCTAGCGGATAAAAAATGATAACTATAATGTGGCGGAAGGCAACCGCAGCCGCCGACCTGCGCCCAGTAATATCATCAGTCCTGAAAACTCCCCTCCGTCAATAGAACCAACGGGTTTTCAGGAGTGATGATATTACTGTGCCGAGGTCGAAAGTGCTTTCTGTCATACATTATGGATTATCATTTTTTATCATTAAATCACGCGTTTTATTTTGTGTCATATACTACTAGTGTGGCTATATGTGGTGCAAATGGGAAAACATAGATGTTTAGTGGCTACTAAAATTACACCTGTCTTCGCAGCAGCTAGCATAGTGGCGCACACTAGGCCGATTAAGTGCACACACGAGAATATGTATCAACTCATCAAGTTGAGGGGGAAGGTAGGCTAATGGAAGCGGTGGCTCACTATAAGGTTTAAAGTTGCATGGGCTGGCACTGAATATCCTGGCCACTCTTTGTAGCATAATAAATGAATGGGGCTGTCAAGTTCCAGATTGACCAAAAATGGTTCATATCATATCACTATATTTTAAGTCTTCCAAAGTCATTTAATACCTTTGTGTGAATAACAGACTGATATGTAACTTGTAGCTCACTTAAAAATCTCAAAAAACCTCCATGCCATGTTTATGAGATGAGTAGCAAAGATCAAATTTGTGAACAAATTGTTTTTTTCCTCAAGACCAGTCTAAATTATTCTTTTGGCATTTAGACTGATCTGGTTCTCAAATTATACTAAACGGCTCAATGTTCAAGTGAAAAATGATCAGTAAACGCAACATAAGTTTTGGTCTGTTCCCATCAGATAACTTGGAATATAGTGTGTGAGTCAAATGGACTGTTTTCATGATGCTTTTACTGTGCCTTTGCATCTTTTTTAAGCTTGAAAGCTCTGGTCCCCATGCTTTGTAATTGCACATTATTTAGATTTTTCTCCTTTTGTATTTCAAGAAAGCGGTGTAGTGTTGATTTTGTACCACAGCAATATTGATCTTTAATCGGGATGCAGTTCACAATAAATGTCACTAAATCAGGCGTCTGTTTTGTGAGTAAGTCTGTATGATGTCTGATGACGGCATCGGATAAGGTTTAGAGTTGCGCAGGCTGGCACTGCAGTCCTGTGGGTGAATCAAGCAGAACGATGGTGGTGTTGTTTTATGATCAGTTTCTCAGATCAGGCCCCTTAGTCGATAGCGATCATCAGCTTCATGATTAATATGGCAACCCATCTGCTCTGGAGATGGAAAATCCTGAAGTACACAGCTGCCACAGTGCAAGAAACCCAGTGCCTTAATTGAGCTGCTTGCAAGTCCACTAATCCGAAACTGCTCTGCGAAGTCCACTCGGACGAAATTTCATTCTGATGGAAATGGCTTAAGCTTTAGTTTTAGGAAAGGAAAGGACGTGACATGTGGCCAAGTATGGTGACCCATACTCGGAATTTGTGCTCTGCATTTAACCCATCCAAGTGCACACACACAGCAGTGAGTAGTGAACAAACACACACACACACACACACACATACACCCAGAGCAGTGGGCTGCCATTTATGCTGCGGCGCCCGGGGAGCAGTTGGGGGTTCGGTGCCTTGCTCAAGGGTCTCACCTCAGTTGTGGTATTGAAAGTGGAGAGAGCGCTGGTTATTCACTTCCCCCACCAACAATCCTGAGACTCGAACCCGCGACCTTTGGGTTACAAGTCCGACTCTCTATCCATTATACTCCCTCCCTGATCCATCCTCATGAGCTGTAGGATGCAGTTTTATTTAATCTACTTGGAATTTCAGTTATTTCTTGGCCAGCCAGAACAAATTAGTAATATATTAAAAAAAGTGTATTACTGATCTGAATGCGGTCGAATTTCAGATGCGTATCCCTGCATTGTGCCTTGCCTACAGTGATTATTTGAAATTACATTTTACACAAATATGCCAAACTAAACCGCTGCTGAAAGAATCTGGCGTTCTGAGACATAGTTGAGTGCGTTTACTTCCTACAGCTGTCGACTTCTGTTAGAACTGCTTAGAGAAGGGTGAGGACTGTGTGGTAAAGACGTTTCCTCAGGGTCTGTCTGTGGGATGATGCAGCTTCAGTCTGCGTGCGTGTGCCATATGACAAACTGGCATGTTGCTCTCGCCTACAAACCTCCCACTGACCACCCCCAAAGCTACGAGGATAAGCTTATGAATCTCAATTTTTTTTTTCTCTCTAATGTTGAAATAGCATTAAGTGTACATGTACCACTATTGCTTGGTCACATCCATGCACATCATGGATTGACGCTGGGAACTTTGCATCGGTAATGAGGAAGAATCTATATTTTAGCCAAGCATAATTATTTATTTAATTTTTTTATTTAACCTTTATTTAACCAGAAGACTCTCTGAGATTAAAAATCTCTTTCACAGGAGTGTCCTGGACAAAATGGGCAGCAATACAATCAGTTTGATCACAAATATTCACAACACAAACAAACCAAAAATACTTAAAACAGTTGCATATCGAGTCATCCTCCATTTGCCGAATAACTGTTTTAAAATGATCCAAAGATAGCAAATTTCAGTTATTAAAATGCAAATTAAAATGTTTATAATCTTGTTATACTATTAATAGTAGCGATTAATGTCAGATCTGTGGTCAAGCTAATGCACTTGACTACTTGCGCAGTGTAGATGAAGTGAGTTCAAATCCATCCACTTGCACTCTTTCCCAAACTTGCTCCCCCCTCATTGTTTCCTGTCCAATCTCTGCTTCCCTCTGAGGCCTTAAAGGGAACAAAAATGGAAAATTTACCATTATTTACTCACCCTCATGAAACTAAATTTCTTCTGTTGAGCATAAAAGGTGAAATTTTGAAAATCCTGGCCACTCTTTACAGTATAATAAGTGAATGGAGCTGTCAAGCTGAATAATAATTAAAAAAGCATCACAGACATAACATTAAAAGTGAACCATGCAACTCTTGGATTATTTGTCAAGTCTTCTAAAGTCATTCCATACCTTTGTGTAGAAAACAGACCCAAATGTAAGTCAAAATTCACTAAAAATCTCGCTATCAGCCCTTGCCCTTGTTCTTGAGAGAAGTATCATATCAATGATCCAGTTGTTATAAATTTTTTGGCAAAACCAGTCTGAGTTGTTCTTTTGTAAATTAGGCCAATCTGGTTCTGATGCATTGTTCCCATGAATAGCCCACTGGAAGGGAAAATTATCAGTAAACATGACAGGTTTTGGTCTGTTCCACATGTCAGGAATTTAGAAGACTTGGAACATAATGCGTAAGTGTAATGGACTAGTTTCATGATGCTTTCACTGTGCATTTTAAGCTTGAAAGTCCTATGGGTTTGCAACAGCATGGGGGTGAGTAAATAATGAATTTTCACTTGCAGGTAAACTGTACTTTTTTTAAAATATAAAATAGTGGTTTAATTAAATTATGAGCAAGCTGTGTTTTCTAAACCACACATTGAAAGTTGGTTCTTTTCTAGGCTAAGGGAAAAAGATCCTGCTTTGTTTTTGTTTTTGTTTTGTTTTTTTAACGTGAGCTGTCTGGACCTTTTATGAAAAGAGGGATTTCGTGTTTTCAAGCAGCCTGTGGCCTCTCGTTCACTCCTCAGAAGCACGCAGACGGCTCTCGCTCCACGTCCAAGCAGCATTATTCAGAAAACTTCTGTGATTGGAGAGTC
>JAFVLL020028921.1:115491-149457 GCA_021397915.2 Tor tambroides | reverse complement strand
TGTATGTTTCTAATGCACAGTTGGCTACAGTGAGAACACATCTCCCATCTCAATTGACAACATTAAAATCAGAAAAAATCTTCACTAACACATTTGAGACAAATTCATCCATTAAGAAATTAAAGTCAAAACAAATTACATTTGTGATTATTAAATAAGACAAAATCAATGCTATTTACATGTCAAAAGATCCATCAAGTCAGTGACACTTAATGATACTTAAAATTATATACAGATATTAGATAACAGACACAAATAAAAGCATAAGTTGAACATTCATAGACAGTCTGAAATTACTACAAAATGCAGATTGTTGTTTTATATCTGTTAAAAATATATGCATATGTTTAAAATATTCTTTATAATTTACAAACCTTCATGGTACAACCTCACTGCTTGAATAGAAAATGAATGTGTGTGTGTGTGTGTGTGTGTGTGCGCATGTACAACATTAAGACAAGAACACAGAGAAAAATCTTAAATTACACAAAATTATCATGTAATTTCTGTCAAATACATAAACATTTTAAGAGGCCTTTAGCCTGATGCCCTCAGACAAATGCAAAATTAGTCTTAAGAAAATGTGGCCTCCAGTGACCTTTTCTGAGGATTCTAGAATCTCAGCATAGCTAATATTAAATTGGTCCCATTTTGCCATTATGTATAACTGGTCAATGACAAAAAAAAAAAGACCCAAAATGATGAAAATATCTTGTGCCAAAACATGTCGATATCAGAGATATCATTACTCTAAAAATATCACAAAAGATGGGGGGTGAAGGAGAATAATATTAAAAATGTTTTTAAATTATTATTATTTTACAAATATGAATGTTTAAATCATGAATATCATGAAGTTTTCTTGGGGTTATACTTGAACTAACCTTCCCATGTGATTAAAAAAAGTCAATGGCCTTTTAATATTAAGACTTTTTGCAATTATCTTATGACAGTTATACCACTCTGACATTTTTTTTAATTCATTTAAAAAACAATGATGAATTTTAAATCAGAAACTGATGAAAAATCATCACATCATTCAAATGCCAGGTTGTAAGAGGGGAAGGCACAAAGTACACATCATTATATTCAATGAAAGAATTTCATCCAGCAGTTTGAGAAAATCTCTTAAATGTACAGCAAACAAGGCCACAATTTTTTAGACATTTAAAGGCTGGGAGGGGTTACTGAAGAGCATTTAAAATGACCTGTAAGAAGCTTACAAATGTACAAATATAAACCTTTCATTTACCATCCCATCAGTACAACAAAAATATACATCTCTGTACAAAACACATTCATTCAGCACCCTGAAATGACAAAGATAACCGTAACGTACACTACACCAGACATTACCCAGCACTCCAGTTAATATGACACACACATCTGCCCTGAATTCATTTTAGTGACCTACAGTGCCAAACTGAAAGACCAAATAGACAAAAATATACAAAACAATCTCAAATGCCTGTGAGTGTCTGACTTGACTCTTTTTGATTAGCCAGCTTCAATATTAACACTCTGACTAACCACAAGCAAAAAGCAGATTATGAGGATTCCCGACAATCATGGAGTCTACTGGAGCAATGTACTGTAAATCAGTAAATAATGACCATTCACTGGTCTCAGCGGTTGCAGAAGTTCTGACTGAGGTAAACAGTTCATGAGGTGCATGCACACACTTCAGAGAGAGAGAACAGAGAAAACCTTAACAGTGAACTAAAATAACATGTCATGTCAGTAATTTTTCTATTTTATATGAGATAATACAAAGTTGCAAATGTGAGAAATGAAGTCAGAATTCAGAGAAATAAAATTGGAATTGAGATATATAGTCACAACTGTGAGAAATGAAGTAGGTGGTGGTACATGTAGCGGTAACAGGCATTCCGGCTGACTACCTACTGTAGTCACAACTACGAGAAATGAAGTCGCAATGGTGAAAAATAAATTCAGAATTGAGAGAAATAAAATCAGAATTCCAAGATATATAGTAACAACTATGAGAACTAAAGTTGCAATGGTGACAAATAAATTCAGAAAAGGGAGAATTAAAATCGGAATTGCGAGATATATATTCACAACTATGATAAATCAAGTCACATTTGTGAGAAATTCAGAACTAGGAGAAGAAAAATCGTAATTGTGAGATATATAGTAACAACTATGAGAAATAGAGTAGGCGGCGATACATGCAGTGGTAATAGGCATTTCGGTTGACTACCTAATCGAGTCACAACTATGAGAAATAAATTGGAACTGCAAGATATATATTCACAACTACAAAAAACAGAGTCATAGTTGTGAGAAATACATTAAGAGAAAACAAAAGTGGAATTGCGAGATATATGGTTATGTCTATAAAAAGGCGCAATTGTGAGAAATAAAGACAGAATCGCAAGACAGACAAAATTACGGGAAATAAAGTCGCAATCGTGCAGAGATGGGCTTCAATGATGCCAATAATCTATTTATTTATTTTACTTTTGTTTTATTTTTACTTGTAACTGTATTATTTTACACTTTCAATGTTGCAAGAGGGAAGGAAACGTAAGCTTGAAATCTCTCTTGTATGTGTAGCCTCTTGGTATGACCTACAGTATTCAGTCTGCTTTAGCCAACGGTCGATTGACCTGCTATATGTCTATGACATATTTACATATATATTCACACACATTTGTTATGATTAATTCATATTATAAATCAAAAACAGCCTGCCCCACCAATGTGTACTGTATGTGTTTGAGTAAATAACGTTTATCCAGATACCCAATTATGCGTGTTGGTCTTGACCCCATGCGGGAAACTCTGTTGACTGCTCATGGGGTCGAAGTTGAAGTCCAGAGCATCGCCGTCCATGAGCGTGTCGTGAAGGACGGTTTCTACATCGCACTCAAGCTGCTCGATTGACATGTCATCTAAGTCACTGGGGAGCCGCTCTGGGTGGCTGTGATGGTGGTGAGGACCCGGGCCATGCCTGTGGAAACCGTTGCCATAGGTGTAATTCGGCATGCCGGCTTCGCCTCCGCCTCTTCCCAGTTGAGCATGATGAGGCAGGTGTGGTTGTAGCTTCATGTTACCGAGGCGAACAGGATGCCCGTGGGGCAAAAGGGCACAGCCGTTCATGCCCATTGATGGCGAGGGCAACTGATGAAGCGAGCGCGGGTGCGCGTGCAGGTGAGGATGCGTGATCATTTTGCCCCCCTGTCCAATTTGTCCCTGACTAGCATAGCTAGGTAGCACCCGTCGCCCTTCTCCAGTCCCCACTGACTCTAAAGACTGCATCATTTCCCCTCTGGGATCGGCTTCTGCGGTCAGCAGCTCTTTGAGCAGCCCAGCAGCGCAGTTGTATTGACTCACGAAGGGTCCGTAGCCTCCTGGTTGACTGTCCGATAAAGTCGGTATGGCAATGGGACTCTGTCCGCCCACCCCGGCCTGTCCATACAGGCACCTCCGGTAGTCCTGCTGGACTTGGGGCTGAGGACCCATATTGGGGGAGTTGTAAGATGGGTACCCGGGGCTACCCTGCATCATGGGCGAAGACAGCGCATCTTGGCTGCCCTGGGTGTTATTTTTGGGTGAGATGAGGTTGAGGTTGTCTAAGAGATTGTCCATCATCACGTTCTCAGAACCATGGTGACCCGCCACTTCGGACAGGCTGGGGAGGGGGCCGCCCAGTTTGGTGCCTGGGTACCCGATGGGAACCTCGCCGGCCTCGTCCTCCTCGGGTAAGAAGGGTGAGCGACGGCCGCTGAGCGTACTGGCATCAGAGCTGGCGCGGGTACGAAAGGTGGTCCAGGGTTCAAAGTCGTCGTTGCTGTGAGAGTTGGGGCTGCCGAGCCATTTTGGGTACTGAGAACCAGGACTGTTAGAACCACCATCCAGTCCACCCTGCAACGACACCTACAGATGCAAAAGAAGAGTCATGAAAACCAACTGTTACACATTACTGCTCAGATATATAACACGGTAAGTCATTCTTACACCATGTCTACAATTCAATTTAATCATCTGATCAAACTGAATGCAAACCAATCAGATTTTCAGAAGATCAGGGTTTTGCACTATTTTTAAACCAAATTTGACTAAAAAAAAAAAATTATGGGTTGTATTTGGAATAGAGAATAAATTTTACACAGAATTTTAGCACCAATAAAATTGTGTATAAATTATTTCATTATTATTTTAATTAAGACTCTTTTATTGTCATTCAACTGTGTATTTATTTATCATTTGTTTATATATTTACTTCATTTAGTAGTCCAGAGACAGAACCATAATCAGCTGACTTCACAAATATAAACAAAAATATATAATAAATGAAATAAATTAAAGTTAAATAAAAACAAATTTGAAATAAATAAACGAATGAATGATCCGACGTCACATTATATTTGTAAAAATGTATTCCCTTTCAGGCAAAAAAAAAGTAACTTGAAGTGCATAAAAAATAGAAAACTATGGTCATAATGTACCATAGTTTATGTTCTTCGGTGTTGACAGCTTTATTAATTAAAATGTGCATTGTTTAGATGAAGCATTGCAATGTGCCACTTACACCTGATGCAGACAGAAAAGAAAAAAAAAAAATCAAAAGACAAGATTTTTTATTTATGAATAGAAACAGTATAACTGATAGCAAAAGCCTTATGTTGAGTGATGCTTGCAGCACCGCATTCATATTTTGGCACTCTGAGACCACAGAGACCGTTTTCCTCTCAACTGACCTTTTTCTTGGCTGCTCGTCCGCGGCTCTTCGTGAACTTGCTGTTGTTGTCCATGGAAGTGGCTCTCCGGCGTGGAGACTTGCCACTTTTTCCCCCCTCAGGGTTCAGCATCCACCACGAGCTCTTTCCCGTTCCTTCATTCTGGACGCGCATGAAACGACTGTGCAAGGACAGATTGTGTCTGATTGAGTTCTGCCAGGGAGAGAGAGAGAGAGAAAACATGGAAATCTGAGTATAGATGTCTGACTGAAAACCAATCACAAGAAGTGGAAATGACCTGTAATCGTCCAATCAATATATAATGGATCTATATATAATAATCTATAATCTATATATAATATCTTGCTTTTACCCAATAAAAAGATTTTAACACATAATATCTTGCTTTTGTGCTGTAAGACACTAAGTAGAACACAGATCTATTAAACCACATTTTGATTGACACATTGTATCACATTGATATTTGACAAGTTGCTGTGAGGGTGTTTGTGTGTTTGAAGAATGACCAGTATCACTTTATCTAATGTCACCAAATAATATGCACACAATTGCAGATACAATCATATACAAACAGTCTTTTCAGAGCCTTGTGACAATAAGAAGTAGAGGAATAGCCAATAAGCTGGCAGAGGAAGAACTGTATTAGTCATGTCATTTTCAGAGGCACACACTGAACTCAACGTATACACACACATCCTGCGCTAATGATATTTTGTCTGCTTCGGTTTTTCCATTCACACCCTGACCAGACCTACATCTGCTAAGAAAGAGAAGCGAGACTACCATAGTACAATTTAAAAGTCTTAAATACTTTGCTAGCTTAACTCTTATTGTGATTCCTTTGGAGAAAAGTGACGTCATTCAGGCCTGAACTGCTCACTGAGAAGAAAAAAAGTAAACAATAAAGACTTTTATAAGAGGACAAACTCAATATTGTAATTGTGATTGGCAATTTGTTGAAGCTGAAAATTAACAGCATTACCAAAGGTCATAACCGAGTTATTTCACAATAAATAATGGTAAAAATAAAAGTAAATGTGACATTTATTAATGGTGTTCTGTGATGAATGCCTGAAGATTGAAGTGTTTTTAAATTACGTGAGATGTAAATTAAAGTGTTTTGTAATTAATAAATGATTAAAAACAGACATTAAAATAAGTATAAGTATATAATGACAATGGCTATAATTAGTCATATAATTATACTATAATTACATTTGTGACCCTGGACCACAAAACCAGTCATAAGTAGCACAGGTATATTTGTAGCAATAGCCAAAAATACATTGCATGGGTCAAAATTATTGATTTTTCTTTTATGCCAAAAATCATTAGGATATTAAGTAAAGATCATGTTCCATGAAGATATTTTGTAAATTTCCTACTGTAAATATATCAAAACTTAGTTTTTGATTAGTAATATGCATTGCTAAGAACTTCATTTGGACAACTTTAAAGGCGATTTTCTCAATATTTTGAGTTTTTTTGCACCTTCAGATTCCAGATGTTCAAATAGTTGTATCTCTATCCTAACATACATCAATGGAAAGCTTATTTTTTCAGCTTTCAGATTATGTATAAATCTCAATTTCTGACCCTTATGACTGGTTTTGTGGTCCAGGGTCACATTTAATAGAGGTATTGACATCTATGATAGTAGTTGGTGTCGGATCTAAAAGTAAATTTGTGATAACCATCCTTATTCTACATCAGTATAAAATTTGGACAAGAAGTTATGATGGTTAGTGCACAAAATAAAACCCATTCAACATTTAAATCCTTTTTTTAAAATGTGAAATATGAATATGGGGCCTGTTTTAGTATAATTCAAGTAATGTACAAAAGAAATAACAGAAAAGAAGAGACTTAGCAATTGCAAATGCTCTGTCATTCACACAGACCACATAGATCTACATGTAAAAACGCTTTGGATCTTTTAAAAGGAAAACTGCTGGTTGTTATTGATTGTTTATAATATTCTTATTGATTATGTTTCTCTAGTACATTTAAGACTTACTGAACAGTCAACACTGAACAGTTTAAGCAGTTTGACTACATTGGTCCAAGCGAATTAAGTATTTATCACTACATTTTAAATAAAAGACTTCATTAAACAACGTCTTATAGAAAGTGAGCGTATCAAGTGTCAGTTTCTTGGAGGGATGAACAGTCTGTTTCCCGTGTAGCAGGAAGTAAACTGGTAGGAAGGAGGAAAGCAGAGGGTCAAGCCCCAGAAGAAGGTCAGCAGGAGGTTACCTCCAACCTTTGATGCTGAAGGTGACCATGACCTTAGAGGTCAAGTCAAGGGAAATGTGGCTTCTACATCACAGAATCAGTGAAGAGAGCGCCCGCATAGATTCGAACAGGGTGAACGAGCAAGTGTGCAAGGGGTCTGGAAACACACGTTCTGGATCGTCTGTCTGACCCGTTTAACTGGCCCTACTAGGATAAGAATAATGAGGGAAAACAGAGTGGAGGAAAGGATGCTGAGTGAGAGGAAAAGGAAGAACTGGAGGAATAGAGATAAAATGAGAAAGAGGGGTACCAGTATGGAAAGTGAAGTGGTGGAGACAGAGGGAGGTAGTAGGCATTGAGTCATGAAGGAGGAGGGGGAGGAGGGTGTGTTGAGGTAGAGGCGGGGCAGTGGGAATGTTTTCCTGCTGAGAGGGACGGGGTCGAGGAGTTCGCTGTGTGTGTCTGTGCGTGTGTGTAGAGGAGGACAGCCTCTCCAATACTGCTGACAGACCCTTGCAAAGAGACACAGAGAGAGTAATAACGTATGGGGCTGTCTGGCGTCTGTCTGCACTGTAACAGAACCCCCACAGCACAGCCTCGCTCCACCCTGACACTCAGCGAGAGAGAGAGAAAGGGAGAGAAAGACACAAAGAAAGAAAGAAAGAAAGAAAGAAAGAAAGAAAGAAACAAAGAAACACACAGACACTGAAAAAAAGGATGCCTGGATTTTAAAATTCAGTCCAATAATAATAGTTGGTAATCATTATATTCAGGCCGATAACCGTTAAAAGGGCAGATATTTAAAAATTCTATACTATTTTGTTCTATTATAGTATTCAAAAAAATTATAGATATATTAATTGATACATTAATGATTACATTAAACAGAGTTATTAAATTAGTGTTTTTAAACATTCAATTTAAATGAACGTTAGATGACAGCAAAGGCAATATATTTTAATATATTTTTATATTTTTAACAAAAAAAGATTATAAATTTATTTATAATAGATTATAAACAAACATGCATTTTTCTCAAATTCAAAATGTTTTACAAATTTAAAACAAGCTGTTCATATTCAGTAAAACATAATTTCACTAAACACATTTATTTACTTTCACTATTTTTCTTTTTTTTTTTCAGATCAACAATTTTTCTGTACCCAAAACATAATTCAGCAGAGAAAATGTCTCTTGAAACTCTATACTTCTTTATACTTCCTCCATTAAAAGTATGTATGTAAGAAATAAAGAAAGAAAGACAGACAGACATACAGACAGACAGACAGACAGACAGAAAGAAAGAAAGAAAGGATGTTGTGAGTGTTCCAGTGTACTCATGCATAAATTCATCTAGTCACATTAGCAGATCACACACACAATCACATTCAGAGCACAAGTGCACACGCTTTGCACATGCACACCAGGCTGGGCGGCAGGATGTGAGTCACTACAGGAATGCGACGGAGAAGGTGTCACAGTTTTCTAATCAAACTGGTGATCGCACATTCAAAAAGAACAAAATTACACTAATGCCTGAATAGTTTCGGGTTCAGGTATGGCTGTTTATTTACTCAATACCCTCAAAATAGATTCAAGCTTACAGTTAGTCTTTACTTGCTGATCTGAGGACAGCTTTATAATGTACAATACAGGAAGTGAGTAATAGCCAAGGCTGCAGAAAACAGAAAAAGACCCTTTAGATTTCTACAAATATTCATAAACAGACACATCACTGCATCAATTCAGCTGTGTCACAGATGTCAATTCTGAATGCTGTGTGAACGCACACAAATGCAAATGAGATTTGAAAGTAGACTTTCAATCAACAAAATCGATTTTGTTGCTCACACAATGCTACTCTACGGCTTCAAAGATTTGCAAAAAATATGGATTACTGTTATTTTGAAATGATGTGAACAAATTGTCGTTTTGGGCAAATTAACCTACAATTCTGGTCTGAGATCAGCACATGGGACATCTATCATGGTATGGGGCCTTCACCTCTCTCTACTCCTGTCTTATCAAAGGTATTTCAAGATTACACGTTGACCTTTGGTCTCAGATCTGGGATATCCCCAACTGATCTGCGACAGTAAAGAAAAGTGTGCATTAAAATCCCCTTTGGGTAAGATTTGAGTCAGCTGAAGTGTGAGATGAAAAACTGTGGACCCATGCACCAATTTCTACACAGATGGGTGGGAAGTGTGCTAAGAGTTTGTGCAAATTGAAACTCATCTAATTTCAGACTCTTACATAAAGGTGTCAGTCAGACAGAATCGGTTCCATAAGCAATAAATGAAATCAGTGAGATGCACCCATCATGAGGAAAAATTTGCATGGGCAACTGCCACTCGAATTACACTGTGTTGTAGTTATTTACAGTTATTTTTAATTAACCTGAATAAATAAAATATATTGAAAAAATATTTATTTATTTAAAAACTATATTTTTAATATATCTAAATATCTAAATAATGTATATATTAAAACAAATAATACATTTTAATATATTTATATATTTAAAATAAAATACATGTAATAAAACATAAATAAAAAAAATATACGTCCAATGTTACAGTTTCTAATCAAACCATCATCATGAAAAATTACATTGTTATAATTATTCATAAATCAACTAAAAATATAAAATAAAATAAAATATAGTTAATGAAATAATATATAATAAATAAATTATAATGAATGAATTTATGAAATTATAAACTGAATTCAGCATCACAGTTCTGGCACACTTACTATATATCATTTCTTTGCAGGTCAGTATGACAAATTGGTAAAAAGAAGCGAATTTGTTTGTAGTACCAGGTGCAGTGGCAAATAACTGTGTGTGATGCTATAACGGGTGTGTGTGCATGTGTGAAAAACACATTTCTATTATAATCCTCAGAGCTATTTCTGCAGTGATAAGTGCCAATAGGCCGTGCTGAAGGGGTCACTATGTACTTGAGCGTGTGTGTGTGTGTGCACGTGTGTGCGAGTCAGATCTCCTGAGGGATTTATAAACAAGTCCGAGAAACCCCATCTGCATCCTGTCTGACACCCCAGACAGCACACACACACTGACTGCCACTCAATAACAAGCAGGCATTATTAATCAGCCATCACAACTTACAACTCATCAACATAACCAAACCAACTCACACTCTTGTTCATTTTATGTGAACAAAGAGAACAATGAAATTAAAATATTAATTAATTAAAAAGCTATACAAGTCAATTTCTGAATTGGAGTAAAATATAAAAGAGTTCATTTTGAATAAAGTTCACAATAAGTGTCAAATTGAGAGATATAAAATCAACTTGCTCACAATTATGAGATATGAAGTCACAACTGTGATATTATTTTGAGACACTCACAATTGTGAGATACCTGTATAGTCACAACCGTGAGACAGTCACAATTATGAGATATAGTCACATTTGTGAGATACCGTTGCAAGTGTAAGATATTAAGTCACATTGTAAGACATTAAATCCCATTTTGAGACACTGTCACAATGATATACAGTCACAACTGTATAACATTAAGTAACAATTTTAGATTTGTCACATTTGTGAGATACTGTTGCAACGGTGAGATTTTACATCACACTGTGAGACATCAAGTCTCACAATTTTGAGATATAAAGTCATAATTGTGAGATAGTAAGTCACACTGTTAAACACTGTCACAATTATGAGATAGAGATATCTGTATAGCCACAACCGTGAGGCATTAAGTCACAATTATGAGATATAGTCACATTTGTGAGATACTGTTGCAACTATGAGATATTAAATCACATTGTGAGACATTAAAGCCCAAAGTATACTTCGTTTTTGTATGTGTACGCTAGCGTATGTGTACAGTTGAACATGTAGCCTTTCAAAGTATACTCCATTTGATGTTTTGCACGAATGCGGGCGGTTGACACATGAGCTCTAGAAAGCTTCATCCATGTCCAGTGTCTGCTCTATTTTTCCCCGTAAAGTTATGACCAATAACAAATATTTTTGGACTCTTTTAAACCAAAGCTGAGCTGTCTCATACCCTCTTCTCACTCACAAGCGCTTGTAAATGTGAGCATCTGTTGTGCTGCAGTCTCCGCTATTTTGTTGTTGTTGTTCCGTCTCTATAGTTTCATTTTCTACTGTGAAACAACGGCCCGGGAAAATGTTGGCACCTTGTGGAAAAACAGATTACTGCAAAATAACTTCAATATGCAAGTGCGTCTTGCGCGTACAAAGCAAAAAAAATCGGTGTTGTGCGTACTGTTCTGATGACGAAATTCGTCATGCATATGCGTAAAAAGTGAAGTATACTTTGGGCTTAAGTCACAATAATGAGGAAAAAGTAGCAACTGAGATAAAAAGTCACATTGTGAGACATTAAGTCACAATTTTGAGATATAAAGTCACAACTGTGAGTTATTAAGTCACATTGTGAAACACTGTCACAATTATGAAGTGCCTGTATAGTCACTACCGTGAGTCACCTTTATGAGATATAGTCGCATTTGTGAGATATAGCAATTATGAGATACAAAGTCACAACTATGAGATGTATGATCACATTGTAAGACCTTAAGTCACAATAAAGTCGCAAGTAACATTGTGAGATATTAAATAACACTGTGAGACATGAGAGTCCTAATTATGAAATACAGTGGCACAATTATGAGATACGAGGTTGCAAGTGTGAGATACGAAGACTTCCTTGATTTTGAGGTATAGATATATAGACACTTTTTATCAGTATTTGGATTTGAAGAAAGTGGCTGTGGCACTGTCTACACTAAAAGAGAGCAGATTGCTCTGTTGCGGTAATAACTGGAAGGCCTGCAGTGTAGACACTGTGTAAAATGCTCTACTGAGAACACATTCAAACTTTGGCGCCAGTGGATTGGATAACTCCTGCACAGCTGTTTGACTGTAGCCAGTCAGCCGTGACGTCTTGACAACGAACACCAGTCCGAGTAAACAAGCAGCGCTTCCAAAGACCAGGTGCGAACTGACAGACAAGTGCCTGATGTTCACACATAAACATAATACCACACCTCCCTCCATGCCATATGCACACAAAGCAGTTAAAGTACATTTTGAAAGGGATCTCTAAGATTCATTTGAGAAAGGAAATTGGAGAAAGAGATGAGGAATGGGATCAGGTTGTGACACAAGCTGAACTCGAACCTGCCATGTTCCATGTGTGCACCAAGGCTCAATATGTCTAGCAACTATAGGTATTAGTCCAAAAAAAATTACAAAATAAATTAGATAAACTATGACTAAAATACATCTCAAAAAGGGCTTTTCCCGAGTTCTGATTGAGACAAAAGTGTCAGTGGGTGAGATTTCAGTCAGAGGAGATAAACACAAGTGGAATGTACAAGTTCAACAGCGAACGGCAAGAGGTCCTCAGAGATAAGCTGTGGCAAGAGACTTCAATGGCCTAACCACTTCCTCCTGCGCACATCCGCTTTATCTCTCTCCTTCATTGTAAATATTTAGCACTGAAGTGAAAAAGAAGAAAATAAATGTGTCAGGGAACCTGTTATGAATGAAAAACTCAATGTTAAGAGTTCTTTTAGTCTTCTATATACATAAATAGATATAGCACATGCAGCATTATCCTCAAAGTTCATATTTTTTACTTTTTATTTAGCAGAATAGGAATAAAATTATCTTGGTGAACTTTTCATTTACTTTTTCAGAAATCTGCTCAATCTGTTGCTATCAGGCGTAACATGCCCTGGACAGTTTATGCTAGAGATTTAACTGATACTTTAGTTTTTGTGGTGGGGTGAGATGATCTCTTTGACCAGCAACTACTCAGAACACTCTGGAAACCACATGAGAAAGTATTAAAAACCAATCAGAGCAACTTAGCAACCACATACAGTAGGCAACTACTCACCTAACCTTGGGTGGTGAGTTTTGCTTGATTTCTTCAAAATTTAGCTACACTGTGTATCAGTTATTTGCAGTTGTGTTTTAATTATACAGAAAATACAATTTAATATATATATAAAAAGGTCATAATTAATTTATTCTTAATTTATTATAAATATAAATTGAATGAAATATCAGATCTCAAACACAGATTTCAGATCTTTCAGTGACGTCTACAGAAAAACAGTAGCACTGTAATCTAGAGTAGATTCTCACCGGAGTGACAAAAGCACCTGCACTTCTGAGGAAATCTTTAGCTACATTAAACACACAGGCTGCACTTTACCTTCATTTCATGTGGTCGCAGAGTGGAGGGACAGGAAAAGATGACAAACGCAACGAGATATACATACACACAGTTCCTTTGTATGCTAAAAACTGTAATCTACCTGATACTGTAAAGAATAACACAATCCTGCTCATGCCTACCGTTAGGGATAAACACATAAACTGCAAAGAGCCCTAATCTTGCTTGTTCAAAGTCTGTTTTTTTTTCTTTTTTCTTTTGGTTAGTAGTTAGAAAACATGCACAACAGAGTGTAAATGTGTGTATTAGTGTGCAAACTGGCAGCTGGGTTATTTTGAGAGAGTGAAACAGAGACGGAGACAGAGCGACAAAGTGAACAGGACAAAGAGAAAAACTTGACGTCCCATATGTGCAGTTAGAGAGAGGGCCCGTCGCACTCCTTGGCCCATCCGTTCAGGAAAAGCTGCGTGAAGCTGATAGGAGCCCCGTCTGCCCTCTTGCTCTGCCAGACCACAGGGCTCCGTGCGGGCACAGACCAGACCCACACAGGGGCCGCCAACGGGACCTTTGAAGAGTAAAATGCCCTAATAAATGATACAAAGACCTGCCCTATGATGTAGCGAAGACTCAGTGCCAAACGGGAAGTTACCTTTGATAATAGGAACCGCTTCTTTGTGCTATCTGACATGAGAGTCCCTGATTGCAGTAATGTTTATCAGTCAGTCACTGTAACGAGTAAATGACATTTTCGGAGCTATAAGCAACAATGCGAAGTAGTCCAACTGCGAAAAATGACTGATTAACTGTAGTTTCAAATAAAACTAAGCCATTTAGCACTTTGAACCCTTTAATCTTGCCCAAAGCAACATTATATTGCTCAGAGATCGCTCTTTTACTGACCTTTTGAAGTGATCAGCTCTATCATGACACCTCACGGAAGACTTTAGCATAGTAATGGATATGACAATGTTAATGTGTTTGGTCTTGGCGGAATAGATTCAGCTACGCTGCTGCTGTTGTTGGTTATTGCTGTAGTTGTAGATTATTGCTGCTGCTGCAAAGCAAGTACAGGAACTTGCTACTGTCAATACATATGCTGATACGGTGCTGTGAGTATTTAAGACATACTGCTGCTGCACAAATAGCATATATAATAACCCATAGCAGATCTATACAGGTGGAGCTGGGGAGGTGGAGGGTTTCAGAGGAACTCTGAAAGCGTGCTGCGAGCTGCTCTAGTGAACGCTAAATAGCCATTGAAATGTAAACCAGTTAGCTCATTGGCTGTGTATCCTATGAACAAATCAGCTTGTGCTAAGTAATTTAATGGTGTGAATATAATCAATTTGCGTTAACGACCCATTAGCCTGCACCATCTACAGTTTCATGACAGAACTTGGCATTTATGGCAGTATCAACTTTGTCTCAGATGTTTCTCATAAAATGTATCTTAAACTCACCAAAGAAGCATTTATTAGATTAAAAATATGGTAAAACATGGTAAAAACTGTAATATTGTGAAATATTATTACAATTTAAAACAGCTGTTTTCTTTTTGAATATATTTTTAGATTTATGTGATGGCAAAGCTGAATCACATGATCCTTCAGAAACCATTCTAATATGCCGATTTGGTGCTCAAGAAACATTTCTTATTATTATCAGTGTTGAAAGCAGTTGTGTTGCTTAATATTTTTGTGGAAACCATGAAACATTTTTTTCAGGATTCTTTGATGAACAGAAATTTCAAAAGCATTTATTTGAAATCTTTTGTAATATTATAAATGTCTTTACTGTCACTTTTGATCAATTTAATGCATCTTTGCTGAAAGTATTAAGAGTTTTGAACAATAAAACTCATGTTCCTGTTTTGAATGCTGGCCTTCCAACCAGGCTTCTTAACTAGCATAACTAGCAGAACTTCCTAGGTAAACCACAAGATTCACCAGCAATCTAGGTGTACTTGATTAGCAGTATATGAATCTCTGACCTTTGATTGCAGATGTGTGAGATTTCTAAAGAAAGGTGAGATCTGAAGTGTCAACTCTCTTTGCTCTCCATTTAATCTAATTGCTGACTAGGTAAAAACACCTGCAAAGTTGTAGATCTCATTTGTGATTTTTCTTGCCTGTCAAGGTTTTCTGTGTGGTTACACACATTTATTTCACTCAAACATGTTCACACATATGTGACCCTGGACCACAAAACCAGTCATAAGTGTCAATTTTTCATCTGAAAGCTGAATAAATAAGCTTTCCATTGATGTATGGTTTGTTAGAATCGGACAAAATTTGGCCGAGATACAACTATTTGACAATCTGGAATCTGAGGAAATTCACCTTTAAAGTTGTCCAAGTTAAGTTCTTAGCAATGCATATTACTAATCAAAAATTATGTTTTGATATATTTACAGTATGAAATTTACAAAAAATCTTCATGGAACATGATCTTTACTTAATATACTAATGATTTTTGACAAAACAAAAATCAATAATTTTGACCCATCCAATGTATTTTTGGCTATTGCTAAAAATAAACCCCAGCGACTTAAGACTGGTTTTGTGGTCCAGGGTCACATATGTGCACAAGGACGAAGAGGGCAGGAGGTCACAGTCATCTTGACACCCACTGAGGTTTATCATGCTTTTCAAACTGCTTTCCACATCCCACCCAATCAATCCAGTCCCACCTTTACGAACTAACTCTCATACGCACGAACAAACACCTGGGTTGAACCCAGATCTGTCGTTTTCTCATTTCATGCAGTCGCTCCAGGGAGGGGCAGGAAAGGCAGATACAACTAAAAAGCATGTAAGGGAACAGCGTGAAATGAAACACTCTCTCTCTCTCTCTCACACACACACATTTCGAAGGTGATTCAGCTCTTCTGTTGAGCGAAATGATTGGCTGACTGGTTTACAAACGCTACCTTTTCATTTTCTATTGTAGATCACGATGTGACATTTCAAATGAATTATATGTGCCTTTGAAAGAATGTGTGTGTGTTTTGGGGGCTATGAAACCAGAGAAACCTGCTGCTCTTTTTTTTTTTTCCATTGCGCTTTAATAACAGGACGACCCGACATGAACTTTGTCACTCACTAAATGAGTTTGACTGTTCATTTCACCCTTTTAAGTCTTAAGTCTTTTCAATTCCTTTTACGTTCTCTCACATCTGGCTCAGGGTCAAATGGAAAGACTGAGACTACAAAGAGGTTTGGCACACTATCCTTAAAACACAGAGAAGACGAGAAAGCTGGTATGTTCTAGTACTGGTACTGAAGGTCTGACATATTTGTTCAATTAAAGAGACAAAAACTAAAATTCTATCATAATTTACTCACCCTCGTGTCATTTTAAACTATTAAGACTTAGTGCAAGATCTACTAACAGCTTGCACCAGCGCAAACCGTCTTTTGGAGTTAAAGTAGTACTGTCAAGATTTACTAAAGACGCGCAGTGACGAATTAGTGCTAAAAAGGCGTGGACACAGTTATTTTTGCACCTGACCTTATTGAATATGCATTTGCAGGAGTTTCCATTTCAGACGCAAAATTTATGGGAGGAGAGTATTAAAATGAATCTTGCAACGTGATTTACTAATGTTTGTGCTAGTCAAATTACTGGTATTTGCGCCCAAAAGAAGCGTGTCTTAAAGCAGGTGCTAATTTGCGCTGCTCTTGGTAGATTGCGCTGGTCATTATGGAAATGATTTGGCTGCGTCTGTGTTCTTTAATGTGCGCATTGTCAGTAAATCACACTCAGAATTTTCCCCTCCCATCGGCGCTTTTATGGAATTGCACTCTAATGCTAATTTACCCTGTTTAGTAAATGTGGCCCTTAGTTTTGAGGAAATGTGTGTTAGAATATACTTGCAGCTCTTTTCTGCACACCAAATCACACATTTACTATGGATCATCAAGCTACAAAAAGAACAAACAAAACAAACAAAAAAAACAATAAAATATGGAGTTATGTGCACTTTAAAAAATGACCGTGATTTAATGGTAAAAACTGTGAAAATGCTACGGTAAAAACCTGTTAAATGGTCAACTGTAAGTTCCCGTACTATATACGGTGAAAAACTGTAATAGACATTTCTGACAATTTTACGATAAAAAAAAACGTTTTTGGAAGTAAAAAAGATTTACAGGGAAATACCGTAAATTGACATTCCCAGAATTCCCTGCATTGCATTTCAAATTTGATGGTTTTTCTTTGAAATAACTGTTTCTTTGTTTTTTCTTATCAGTTATGTTTATTAGGGTTGTATGTTACATCTAATGTTGTTAAATTAATGTTTATTGCATATTTCAGTTTTAGGAGTGTCACCATGATGGTGCTTAGTGTTTTTGTGAATGACATTATGCACCTTCTATATACATCTATATATATTAGCATTGGCCTTCTCAACTTGTGGAAAAGCTTCTTGTGGTGAGCTTTGGTTCATCATGTGACTTTCTCATCACCACCTGATTTTGATGGTTATCAGTGTAGGTACAAAACAGAATTCAGAACTTCAGTAGGTTGCTATATTAACATTACATCAGTTAAAGAAATACGGTTTCTAACTGTAAATTTAAATTAAATCTGTAAACCCTAAAATGTTGCTACAGTATTTTTACGGTAAAATTTTGCCAACTATAGCTGCCGTTTTTTTACCATAAATTTTATGGAATTTTTACAGTGTGCTATATTCCAGTTCTCTTAAAGTCTGATAGCTATGTGTGAGGAACTGAACAAAACTGAAATTATTGTTCACTGATAATCTTCTCTGCATTCATTCCTTTTTTCTTTTTTTTTTTGCATATTCAAGCAGTGTTGTCCAGTGTCAGCATCATCAAAACTGGTATGAGGCATCCTGATGTACCAAGTTTGAATATGCTTGTATGCGTAGTTGAGATGAGAGAGCAATCACACTAATTTTATGCCACTTTTCTGTCATTTTTGCAACTCAGCAGCTCTCATCTCCATTTATATTAATTGTACGGAAAAGAGCACATGGACATTTTGGAAAATAACTCTTTTTGTGCTCCACTGAAGAATAAAAAAGTCAGATATAAAACAGCATGAGGGTAATAAAATTAATTTCCATTTCTGGGTATACAACCTCTTTCACACATCAAAAATGTTTGATTTGCTTTAGCTCTAACCTAGCTTCCAGGCGTGTATACTTACATGGCCCATGGAGGAGTGATTACCGTCAACCATACTTAATGCAATACAATGAGCCAACATGCTTCACATACCAGTGTCTCACACACACACACACAGAGAGAGACCACCTGCCCTGCCAAAACACAATCCTTAATTACAGTAGTCAGTCAGCTGATGAACAATTTTTAGCTTAAAATGTAAGTTAATCCAAACATTTTTTATTCTTATTATCATTTACATATCCTCATGTCATTCTAAACCTGACTCTTAGAACACCAAAAAAAAAAAGAAGTAATTTTTAAGTATGTTTAACAGTTTTTGTTTGCCTGTTTGTTTGTTTATGACAGAATTTTAATTTTGACTATCCCTTTTTACAGTACATTTTCTTTCAAATGCTAATGTTTAAAAGTTTGGGGTCTATAAGATTTTTTTAAAGGAAGTCTCCAAGGCTGCATTTATTTGATCAAAAATACAGTAAACAGTAATATTATGAAATTTCAATTTAAATAACTGATTGCTATTTGAATATATTTTAAAATGTAATTTATTACTGTGTTGGCAAAGCAGAATTTTCAGCAGTCATTACTCTAGTCTACACTGTCACACGATCCTTCAGAAATCATTTTAATATACTGGTTTGATGATTAAGAAACATTTTATTATTATACATTTGATTATTCTTTATTATTTTATTTTTAATGTTAAAAACAGTTGTGCTGCTTGTGGAAACTGATTTGTTTTTCAGGATTCTTTGATGAACTGAAAGAACTCTTGTGCTCTTTCTATTCATTTCATGTTCAATTTAATGCATCGTTTTTACATAAAAAAAATTCTTAAAAAAAACAACTTTTTTTTGTTTCCAAACTTGAAATGTAGTGCATGCAACAGCTCAATGAAAAATCCCTAAACCAAGAATACTTCCAGGAAGTGAAATCACATCACATTACAGAGGAAGAAGAATGGACATACAAAACCAGGCCAAGGTCATGTGAGCAAGCCTTATCTATTCTCTTTTCATCGCTGGCTTTTTTCCCGCAAACAGAAAAAGTGTGCGCAAACACTCTCTCTCTCTCTCTCTTTCTCACACACACACACACACACACACACACACATTCATCTCTTTATCGTGGCTTTCCCACATCAACAAATGTCCATTCACTTCCTTTAACCCTCACAGTGAATGAAAAATGCTTTTGAGAAATTCTGAAGTAGGCTTTTTCCTGTCACTCGTACATCAATCTTGAGAAAAGAGAGACGTACTGTACACTAAGCTGTGCCGGTGCCAGTTGACATTCTGCACGTGTGGTAACGGTTCATGTCACAAGCCACTGAGAAAAATACAGACTTCCAGTAAGGCGCCAAGCATCGGAGGTCTTTCTGCCCACCGGTATCCAGTGAGCAGCAGCCTCCCCTGAGAGAAAGAGAAAGTGATAAACGGAACGGAGGGACCCCCTTCTGAGGGAACACCCTCTGAAGACAAGCACCTGGCCTTTGTGTGCATGTATCAGACCAAACGTGCCTTTGTGGGTGTGTGCATTTGTGTGTTTGTTATGAGTGCATGTTTGCACATGTATGTGTGTGTGTTACAGGATGCGGAGCCCCCCCTCAACTAGCCCCCAGAGGCCTGCAGGGGCGTGTGTGTTATTGTGAGATGGTGTAAAGAATAACACACCTCCTGTCCCTCTCCTGTTATTTCTTGCTCTGTCTCGCTTCTCCTCCCCAATACAAAAAAAATTAAAAAAATTAGAGACAATTTGAACTAAAAAGTGAATTTACTTATTTTATTGATTAATTTCAAAATTTATTTAGTTTTTATTTTTAAAAAATGGTTGATCAGTTGAGGATTTGATACAATTACTAATTTCTTGTCATTGGAATATTTGATCTACCTCAAGCGAGTAAATATGTTTTTATGCATATTTTGAAAATCATATTTGTATCTTTGTTTTTCCATTTCACATTTTTATGCAATATCCCTGAATTCTGCCTGAATTTTTTGCATTTTACATTTCACAGATGACATTTTTGGCATCATCAAAGGTTTATGGCACTGGTCATTCAAGAGACCACTGAAGTTAGTGTTGTTAACACTGCCCAGTGTTATTTTTAACTAAAATTAAAACTAAAAGTATTAAAAATCATTTTCAGAAACTGACATAGACTTAAATACAAAAAAAAAATGAAATTATTTATTGAAATAAGATGAAAGACTAAAACTAAATACTAAAACTAATACTGAAATAAAAAAAAAATTTAAAAAAAAATTATATATATATATATATATATATATAAAATAAAAATGACAAAAGCATAAAGTTACTGAAACTAAAATTAAAATATAAAAATAAAAGCTAATTCTAAATATTAACACATACTATAAAAGTATATAAATAATATTAAAACACTGATCAAGTCATACAAAGTGATTATTGTCTGATTCTGGTTAGTGGACAAACAATCTGAGCATCCCTACTACTAACATTCCTGGCCACTTTAACAACTTCCCTCTTCTGCTGATGTAACCAATACCAGGTGGGTGGGGAAACATAATATCAACCAATAATATCACAGCTGAACATTCATAATTCAAAGGATAAATCGAGTCTGGTCCTCCAGAATTCTCCACAGAACTTCACAGTCACAAAGACCTACTCATCCTCAATCTTTTCTGTCTTCTTACATTATGTTGATTAATTTGCTTTCAGCAAAAAATAAGTGTGTAGGACTCTTAGCTCTGTATTCATGACCATTCCACAGAATTGCACAGACTTTCCACACACAATTAATGCAAAAAAACATGAAAAAAAGATCACGAATCTGTGCGGGCCTACGCATGTACGTCATGTTTTTAATGCCGAGCAAAGGATTCAGCCTCCTTTTTTTCCAGACTCATATTTGAGTTTTATAAAATTTGATTTAGTGGGAGTTCGCATTATCATTAATTTCCATGTGCTTTTAATAGGATGGCAAAACCGCTTCATATTGTACAGCAGAGTCAAGTCTGTATTCTGGAATGAACCAGACAGGCTGACGACGAGTTTTGTTGTCAAACTCTTGTGCCCTCCGTCTCCCAGCCGGGCAGAGAGAGTGTGTGTGTGTGTGTCTTTTTCAGGGGAGGGAATGTCGCTATTTTCCAGCCACTCAGCAGGAAACGCATCATCACTCATTGTGGGAGACGTGTGCACTGTTTTTACAGGAAAGTGCAAAAATAACCTCAAGCCAAAGGTTCCACTGGACTCAACATGACAAAGGTCCAGTATCGGCTGAAGTTTTACATTAAAGGACAAGGATATCACTGCAGAGGCCAGAGAAAAAGGTCATGTTTGATTTAGGTGTGTGAATATTATATATTGAATTATTAATGACATTTTTAAATATAGTTTTTTCCATAATAAAAAAGTCATGCAATAACAAATACAACTTGCCGGCCATGAAATGGCATTTAGATGATTCTTAAAAATATATAATTATTAAAATATTTAATTGTATAATTATCTATCTATCTATCTATCTATCTATCTATCTCTGTTTTTTCCACATATCTGTAAGTGACGCTCAAGTCATGAAAGACATTTTTATAGGAAAAAAGTATATATTTCGACTAATAATGCACTATTTGTGGAAATGGAAACAAGAGGAAACAGAGAAGAGCGTATGCAGACATTCACACAGCATGATTTACACACACAGGAAGGACATGGACTCAGAAGTCTAATCAATGCTGAGAATGATTAGTGGTAGAAAATAAAACAGGGGAAGTCATTCATCAGTGTCTTCACAGAGAGAGCTGCTTTCAAGTGACTGTGTCTCTGTAACAGAGAGACACGGATGCAGCAGCACTCATTCGTAGGTCAGTGACCCTTGTTAAGAAGAGCGGGCCGTCATAGGTACAGGAAAGCTTAGAGTTACACAAAACGATGCTTTAAGAGGTTTATTTTTAGGTTAAAAGGAATAGTTCACCCAAAAATGAAAATTCTGTCATCATGTACTCACCCTCAAGTCATTTCAAATCTATGACTTTATTTCTTCTATGAGTCACGAACACGATCTAATCAAAACTTGATTAATAAAGTCGCGCTGAATCATTGATTCAACACTGATTGCAATCAATGTTGAATCGACAATCTTGCATTCTTTCTGATGTTTTCTTAGTTCTCAAATAGTGAAAGACAGTAAGGACAGGGGAAAAAAATCTGAAATTACTGTTAAGCATGACACTATCGGAAACACTGTTGATGTTGATGTAATTCCGTTCAAGGCAGCTTCGCTCACTGATGTCTCTCTGTAAACACAAGCCATAGTGTTTTCTGATGGAACGCAGAGGAAGTGCTTTAAGGAACGCTCAGATGGAAATGAGCGCAGTGCTCTGGAATGAAGGATGTTTGACGCTTTTCCCTAGTAACCCCCTTTCCCTTCCATTCCTCCTCTCCACTCACTCCACAATGCTGGAGGAGTTGTTGTCACCTCCTGTGATTGTGCAGCAGGGCTAGAGTACAGTGGGGCCTACAAAATATCCTCCGCTGCCTTTTAGTGACCCCAGATGCCTCTGAACTCCCTGTGATTTAGCGAAAGCGAGAATTTTTAGACAGAAATGGGAACACAGGTCATATACTGTATATGCTTTGGAGGGTGTAGTCATGCTTTAACAACAATGCAAACCTCCCATGATACCTCCACCACTACAGACATGGCGTCAACAAGGTGTGTTCCTCTATATGACAGACAAGATCTGACAATGAGATGTGGTGGTTTATCACTGCCTGGATGTTGTTGACCTTTTGACACCCACTTTGAAAGATGATACAGCTGTCCTAAACAGCCTAAACCTGGTACACTATCTTTGCACCTTCCAGCATTTTTATATATTTGTCTATAGAATAAAATGTAAATAAATGAAACATCTACATAAATTACTAAATATTTTTTTATGTTTTTGAAAGTTTGTGATCAAATAAATGTAGAATTTTTGAATTTTTTGAAAGTACAGTGTGTTTAAAACAAAATGGAAATAGAAAATATATATACTAACTTTTCACATAAAAACTATTTATCACTGAACCAATTCTCTGAATGAATGAATTACCATTCAGACAAAAAATATTTATATTTATACTGCAATATTTGGGCAAAAAAGAAGAAGAAGAGGTTAAGAGACATCAAGAGATGTTTGGTCTTTTGTGGTAAGTTAGAGCACAGTGAGAGATCTGATTTCTTGTGGTGTGGCTTTGACAAAAAAAACAAATGTCTTATTGTCTTGCTTTCTGGAATAACTATCTAAAGCTGGCACGACTACAGCTCTGATGAGTCCAGGGAATTTTTCCAGCTAAAATGCATACGTCTTTCCGTAGCAAGCGCAAACAAGCTTTTTAGGAATGTCTCTGGCAAGCTAACGGGTAAATTCCTGTCTATCTTATACCTCTTTCTGTGTCTTCATCATGAAGGACAGTCTAGGCTTCCATGGTTCATTCTTATCCGCATGAATGCTAGACCTCAGTGCAATTCAATGAAAATCATTTCAGTTCAAATTCAGTTTTACGCTATATATGTGATCTCTTTTTTTTTTGGTAAATCTCTCATTATGCTACAGTATATCATCACCAAATCTCAAATTCAATTTTTTGGTCAAATTTTCTTTTAATAAGTAGGCCTACAGGTTTTGTATTTCTTTTTGGAACTGACTGGCCTCACTGATCTGAGCTTACACACTTCCATTTCTAAGTGAAAAAAATACATTAATTGTGGAGAATTTAACAATTAAAATTTTTTTTAGTTTAACAAAATATAAAATATAAAAATCCCAAAAAACTTCCAAAGTGATTATTTTTGGGAAGCTGTTATAGCCTGTGCGAGCAAAGTCAGTAAGATTTAGTCCAATGCAAAAATATTAACTAGCATTTTCAGGAAAAAGAAAAACCTCTCCAGGTCAAAATGACTGCAATAAAACAAGAGTAAATCACTATTCACTCTCATTTTTGGTGCCAACAATGGAATTACACAATGAAATAACTTTTCACATGTATTGTAATCATAAGTAACTACATTACATTCTTTTTCTGCATTTCACCTTTGGCGCTGACATCCGGTTGTCGTCATTTGACATTTCAGTTTGGGGACTTTTTTCCTGATATCTGATGAATTCAGAGGGTTTTCACATGTACCTTTTTGTCACGCTACTGTCCCATGCTTGCACACTGATGTAGCTCTAGATTAAAAGTCACAGGTACCCACAGAGCCAAAATGTGCACCAACTCGCAGAGCCACAGCGATGAAGTCTTTCATCTGTCTGCGGTACGGTGGAGCAGCGCTGCATGTGCTTTCATCTCGTTTTCAACCCTTTCCTTTCTCTCTTTTGCTTTGAGTGTGTGTAAGCAAAATGTCCCTCAATTTTGCTGCACCTTGCACAATGCTAATTACGCACTACACCCGTGTTATGCAGAGCAGGTATCAACCACATACTTCAACCTCTGCACACTTCACCTGTACGTCCTGGCATTTATCTATCAAATACATTCCGAGAAACTGCCCCAGAGTTCACAAACCAAAGGAGACAGATGTAAGATTCTAGAATTTAGATTTTAAAACTACTTAATGCACACTTTGAAAATACAAACACATCAAAAGTGACTCATTTTGGACAATCAGTGGCCAGTACGCCTACACTCGAAACGTACTGAACTAGGATACAAATAATCTGCTCAAGATAAGCTTGAACAAATATTGTGTGTGCCTTGAAATAGCCTGAAAACACTAACGTAAAAATGTATAGCTTGCATATTTGTGCATGTGTGAGTGTGTGCGTGTTAGTATGTGAGGTGAAACCCTATGGTGAACTTCAAAGCACGTAGAGGTAACCGGGTTCATCATTAAGCTCAGAGTTAAACATTTTTCAAAAGCATGAGAAAGAGGGAGAAGTGAGAAAGCTTGTTTTTTTGTAAAATAACTAAATGAAAACCACATGAGTTCATCATCTATTAATTCAGGTGAGTAACTCTTAGTGCCGTTAATGACATTATGAATGGAATTCAAATAGTAAAAATAGAAATCAAATGATATGAATGATAAAGATGTGTTGAATTACACAAGATGATCTACGCTAAGGCTCCACACAAGATTGTATCACTATACCACAGACATAGTAAAACATCTCTAGCTTTGGGTGCAAACTGCCAAGGCTCCGAAACAGAAAGTCCATGCCATTTTTACAGTAGTCAAAGTGCTTATGAGGGCACATGGGTATAACAAAACTGGCCCACACTGAATTCTACCTGTATGCGTGTGCGCTTTTGACTACTTAAGGCACATTAAACAATGGTGTGCATATTTAAAAACACAAGAGAGTTATGAAACAACATACTGGCTGCCAAAACCTCATAAAATGAGTCTAAACACTATTCTCATTATTTCACTTTGACTTTAAGGGAATGAACATGGACTCCCATTACATGCTCCACAAACTTGGTGGCATGACCTTTCAATTTTGACCTCTGAACCTCAGAGGTCTTTGAACCACAGGGTAGCATTTTCACCTCCACCGCCTCGACTTCCATTTAGCAGCTACACCTAACATAAGCTTGAAAAAAAAAAATAGCGCATCAGAAGTGAACTAAACAAAAGTGATCATTTTGCACACAATTCTAGATTTGACTCAGTAATGATTGTTAATCTAACTTGATTGCAGTGACAATGAAACTAAAGTGGCCCAAAGGCAGCCAACTAGTACACATTTGATGAGGAACAGTATTTTGGACCAATGAGATTCCAAAGTGGAAGCGACAATTCAGCATTACACAACAGAAACCACTGCCAACCAATCAACAAAATAACTGGTTATCATAGGACAAAAACTCTATAGCACATGGTGCATGTTTCACAATAAAAGCAACTGTTAACATATATTTCGACAAGAAGAGTGGTTCATTGGCCATGGCATTTGCCTTGTCTGACCAGTGGTGCAATGACAGAATGACGGTACGTCTTACATTTATTAATAGACATTTGCATGCAGATTTTAAGTCTTTCAAACATTTGGTTTTCTTGCTGTAAATTATTCTGATTTAAATATGCCACCATGTTCAATGTATCCAGCTGGCTAACACAGCTGAGTTTTTGTCACAGTTGCAAGACTAATTTGTGGCGTCTTGCAAGCATCAGTTGTTAAGGGTTGAAAATCACAAAGGAATCGCATTATGACATCATTTTCCAGCAAAAGTGGGTTTATGAATTTATAGCTGTAATGAAGTTACTTCATAGTTGTATCGTTTCCAGCTATTACTGCAAATTTAAAACCTAATAAATTATTTGTTGCAGCTTGTTACTTGTCTAAAATATAATGAATACACACACACACACACACACACACACACACATATATATATATATATATATATATATATATACAGTGCCTTGCAGAAGTATTCAAACCCCTTCATTTTTTTACGTTTTGTTATGTTGCAGCCTTACGTTAAACCGCTTTAAATTACTTTTTTTCCCACAACAATCTACACTCCACACACCATAATGACAAAGCAAATAACAGGTTTTTAACATCTTTGCAAATTTATTATACATAAAAAACATAAATGATTCCATTGCATAAGTATTCAAACCCTTATCTGGGACAGTTGAAATTTAGCTCAGGAGCATTCATATTGCTTGTAGATGTTACTACACTTTGAGTGAAGTTAACCTGTGTCAAATTCAATTGAATGGGTATGATTTGGAATGGCACACACATCTTAATAAAAGGTCTAACAGCTGAAAATGCATATCAGAGCAAAAACCAAGCCCTGAGGTCAAAAGAACTGCCTGTAGAGCTCAGAAACAGGTTTGCGTCAAGCCGCATATCTGGGGAAGAGTTCAGAAAAAATTCTGCTGCAGTGAAGGTTCACAGAAGCATGTAGCCTTCATTATCCATAATGGAAGACGTTTGAAACAACTAGGACTCTTCCTAGAGCTCGCCTCCTGGCCAAACTGAGCAACAGATGGAGAAGGGTCTTGTCTAAACTGGTGACCAAGAAGCTGATGGTCACTCTAGTTGAGCTCCATGATCATATATGCAGATGGGAGAAACCTACAGAAGGACAAACATCACTGCAACACTCCACTGATCTGGGCTTTATGTCAGTGTGGCCAGACTCAATCTTCTCCTCAGTGAAGACACACAAAAACCCACTTGGAATTTGCAAAAAAGCACCTAAAGGACCCTCAGACTCTGAGAAACAAGATTCTCTGGTCTGATGAACCTCAATTCTAAGCATCATGTTTGAAGGAAACCAGCTCTGCTCATCACCTGCAGAGTACCATCCAAAAAGTAAAGTGTGCTGGTAGCAGCCTCATGCTGTGGGGCTGTTTTTCAGCGGCAGGGACTGAGGGACTCATCAGAGTAGAAGACAAGCTCAATGCACCAAAATATAGAGATAGCCTTAATGAAAACCCAGTCCAGAGCATTCAGAACCTCAGACTGGGCAGAAAGTTCACCTTCCAACAGGACAATGACCCTAAGCACACAGCAAGAGTGGCTTATAAACAACTCTGTGAATGTCCTTGAGTGGCCCAGCCACAGCCTGGGCTTGAACCCAATCAAATATTTCTGGAGAAACCTGAAAATGTGCATCTGCCCCCATCCAACCCGACAGAGCTTGAGAGGTGAACAGGTGAGGAGAAGAATGGCAGATAATTGCCAAATGCTGATGAGCAAAGCTTGTCGCATCAAACAAAAAAAGACTTGAGGCTATAAAGGTGCTTCAGGTAAGTACTGAGTTAAGGGTCTGAATACTTATGCAACATACTTATTTCAGATTTTTTATAAATTTACAAAGTTGTGAGAGTTCTGTTTTTGCTTTGCCATTATGGTGTATGGAGTGTACATTGATGTGGAAAAAAAAAGTAATTTAATGCAATTTAACATAAAGCTGCAACATAACAAAACGTGAAAAAATAAAGGGGTTTGAATACTTCTGCAAGGCACTGTATATATTTCTTTCCCTAAACTGTTTAAAAACAAAAAACAAAAAAAACAAAAAAACAAAACTAACAAACAACAACAACAACAACAACAACACAAAAACTTATTGCAGAGCCCTGTATTATACTCATAATCATATGACATTGACTCATTATGACATTGACTTCTTCTTTCAGTGCTCAGGTTTTACTTAAAAGACTGGAATCCACGGGGCAGGAAGCAGAATACTATTATTGTCTCAGGTATGTAGACAGTATGATGATAAAGAAAAGTCCAACCCCTACAAACATCCCACGAGTGACTGGAATGCTGAAACTATGATGTCACAGGGGGAGGAGACCAGACAATATTTTGTCGTGGCGTGTAGAGCCGATGGCGGTGGGGAGGGGGGCGGACCACACCTTTCAGGTAAATGTGTCTCCCTGTAATGATACAGATAATCCTGCTGGTATTTTTAGCTCAGTGCTGGGAGGAGGCACTGACATGGGTGACGGTAAGGATTTGTATTTCCATTTACGCAACAAGCAAGCAAAGAAACAAAAGTGGATTGTAACGAGGGGTGAATCAGAGACAGGAACAAGTGCTCTAGAGATAAATGACAGGTTGACAAAGACCCTTTCAACACAAAAACCACTCTCTGTTTGCTCCACCTCACTCATGGCAGCCCTCACGGACTCATGATAGTTGGTTTTAGTCATCAGGTACCTCAAAGCACCTCAGGAGCTTTAAAAATGTGTCGTCAAATCACAAGATTTACTACATACCTCTGCATGAGTGCTGGAAAAATAGGTCACATGACTAAAGCTGATGAAAATGACCTCAGTTCACTCAGACTACTAAATAAATAACGGAAGTTATTCACAAAAAGTAGAAACTTTAAAGACTTGACAGTCGCTCTTTTCATTATATTTCACACAAAGCTATTGTATGCCAGAACTTGGAATAATATAGTGCACAAGATGTATGGACCGCTTTTTAATAATGTTTTTACATCCTTTTTGAAGCGTGAAAGCTTTAGTACTAGTATGCAAAGCAAATTTTCCAACAAAGTCATACAGGTTTGGAATGACATGAGGGCCAGTTAAAAAAAAACCCAAAAAGACATTTTTTTCTACATGAGCGGGGTTTGTTATTTCCCCGTTTTTAACTCTCTCTCTACGTCAGGCTGATGACAGAAAGCCAAACCACAAGTTCTTCTGACAAGGATATTAAACACAGATTAAACTGAACTAGATGCATAGCTGATTCTGGGTTGTTATGCATTCTTCTGAACTGTGAGCTCGGGTCCCTCCTCTTTCGAGCCTGGAATTCCATAACAAACCACATGTCAATCATTTGCACCGAGAGGGAATCCACAAGTGTGCTTTTGAAGGATAATTGTTACTGTCATATATTACGCTACCTTTTCAGGGGCTTACATTGGGGAAAAAAGTTACCTAAACACGTGCTTTTTGTGCTAACACCAAAAGTAGCAAGCCAAAAACAACAGTCAAAGTCAAAAGAATTTAATTTAACTGAATTAAATTCACTAGCTTTAAGATATAATGTGGGACAGACGGTATTGGGTGGTTGCTAGGATGGGATAGAACATGGTGGGTCAGGCCAGGCTCACCCAGGAACCCCTGTAAAGCTCGCCTACATAGAGGTAATTAGGTCAGGTAAAAAGGTCATTTAGGAGGAAATACACTGCCTACATACATACATGCATAAATATTGTTTCTTGATTTAGTTAGATTTACACTTGAAATGCTAAACAATTAATTTAAGACATATTCTCCAAAAAGCCTTAATGTCCTACATAGTAAATTTATCTTCTTTTAAGGAAGTTTAGATATTTTTACTGGAAATACAGATGAAAATGTTGATTAAGAAAATGTTTTTGTGTGTAGAAGATGAGATATGAATTGCTCTTTTAAATGCAGCAAAACATGCATCTTTCCACTTATTTTGAATCACATGCCTTATTTTTCCAAACTGTCTTTTTTGAGTTGATGATCTTATAATTAAATTAAAATACATTAATGGACACATTAAATGATGTTTTCAGTGTGCAAAAATTCTTCTATATGTTAGTGTGTTTAAATATATATAGGCTACGATATATATACTATGGGACCTCTAATGCTACTTGACACTTGTACTTGGCCTTGGAGAGCCATTACCTTCCAGCCGGCTGAGCTGTTGCTGTCGCCCTTATCTTTGAAGTAAGGCACGCTCTTCACCATCCATTCGTAGATCTGAGACAGGGTGAGCCGCTTCTCAGGGGAGCTCTCGATCGCCTTGGTGATGAGGTCAGCGTATGACATATTCCCCCATGCGTTCCTACGAGACGAGCTGCTCTTCCTCTGGGCCGCTGCAGGGCTGGAGCTGCTGGCAGGGGCGGGGAGCGGCGGCGGCACCTGTTGCGGGTGCGTCAGCTGGGGATTCGGCTGCTGGGGATGCTGTTGCTGGGGATGAACGCAGTTGTCCTGGCAGTGGAAGTCGTTCAAAAGGACGGGTTTCTCCTCCGGGTAGTCCTCGGTCTCTTCTAGTAAACTTAGGCTGTTGATAAAGTCCACGATGCCTTGCTCCGGCTTGACAGACGGTGCCGGGGAGGAGGTGTTCGAGCTCCCCGGCTCGCTGAATTCCGGGCGGTGCAGCGGCCAAGTGCATGAGCGCGGCCGGGAGAGAGGCTCGAAATCCGGGTCGATGTCAACCAGCTGTTGCTGCGGTTCTGCCATCACAAAATCAAAGCCAAAGTCAGAGCTGACTGTCCTTAAACAGAGGATAAGTGCAGTGAAGATGTAGTCTAGTTTGCTAACTCTAACAATCGCACATGTTCAGAGCTGACTGACAGTGAAGCACTGATCGCGAAGTGTGGCTCGTACCATACCTAGCGCGGTTTTAAATGACTGTTATGAAGCGCTCTCAGGGTGCAGCGTGTTTTAGAGTAGAGTGAGCTGTCCACGCCCACAGCTGGAGTGAAAGCCCGGACAGCCAATCACAAGCGCGTATTCAAAAGGTAAACAGAGATCGCTTTTGCATAACCCACGCTACTCCAGTTTATCCCTTTATGGCAAACTCATTTAACATTTTTTTCCCTGAAAACAAAGTAGTATCTATGTAATGTTACTTTACGTCACTTTATGTGACTAGTAGTATCTATTTTCAAGTTCACTACTAGGCTAATTATAGTGATTAGTCACTTCTCAGTTCCTTAACAAAATATCTATCTATCCCTGTTGTTACTAGGGACATTGCTCATGTGACTAGTTTACTAGTTAAGAAGTGAATGGGTAATATCTGAGAAACAGATCCCCATAGGTCTTTATGTGACTATCTATTTTCAGTTTAACTAATAGGCTAATTATAGCCTGTATATTACTTATTCCTAGTAACTAGTCAACTTTTAGTTAGTCACTAGTATTTACAGTAAGAGACACTAGTAGGCTATCTATTCCAGTTGTTACTAGAAAAATCTGTTGTCTCACTAGTTCACTATAGTTGAGATGTGAATAGTTAATATCCGAGCAACCGATTCCCATATGATTTAATGGCAAAAAATTTGCAATTCATTACCAGTAACACTGGAATAGTTACTTTAGCGTCATTATCGTCAAAGGAATAAATATTAACCAGTCTGATAAATAGTGACTAACTGAATAGATATTTGGAGCCACTGGGATAAGTAGGCTACTAATATCTACTACACAGTTATTAAATTTGAAAAAGTGTCAGTGTTGGATTGTTTACTTCTAATTAAAATATCTATAATATCAAAAATAGGTAGGACTATTAGTTTAAAAGAAATTAATGTTAATATAGCTTGCCTTATTCTTTCAGTTAAACAGGATTTACAGAGGATTATGACTGCCATGAAAGAATTTGACCACACAGTGTAGCTTTCCATTCACCTTTTTAGTTGTGTAATATCAAATAACCACCAGTTTAATATATTTTGTTAATAGGCTTTAAAAGCGGTCCTTTCATCAAGATTTAAGAGTCTGAGTGCACTGAGACTTAGAAACCATTTGGCACTTATCCGCCTGTCAAATAGTCTATATATATTTTGTTGGACTTGGCTTCCTAAATTTGGACCAACTCCTTAATGATTTCAACAAAACATGCGTGTGGCAACGATCTGAATGTCTGTAACTGGTGTTCATGCAGAGTTGTGCTATCACTAGCTGTGCTCACTAGAGGGAGACATTAACTACATGACAGTGACAACAAAAGCGCATTTCAATAACCCAGGGCTCTTCTAATGGTTCAATCAGCCATGGATAAGGTTTTCTGCAGCTTTTATAAGACTTTTAAAACCTTTTTGAAAATACAATTTCCAACAGAGTTTCATTACTTTTTTAATAAGAAATCTTGTTTTATGAGAAATAGATATAAATTGAGTTTATCAAAGAAAGAACAAATATCTTCGAATGGGCTCAGAAAATCTACCCAATTCAAAGAAAAAACATGTTTTCACATGATTTATTATGTGTTCTTGTTTTAACAAACTTATTCCTCAAAAAACAGGGCTTCATTTTGCATCTCAAGTAAACGCATCTTAATTTAAGGATGTTTAGATCTTTGTATTCGAAAACAAAACTAATTTTTTTTTTCAGTGCATTCTTTTTTAAAAAAAAAAAAACCCTGCAGAAACTGCGTCCAATATACATACGTAGACCTATGTTATAAAATAACATTTTGTGTCCATCAAATTATTATAAATTAAAACAATTAAAACCCCTAAATACAATTCCTCTTGCGTGAATTTGACTCTTGATAAATCCAATTAAATTTGTTACATTTGATTTCAGTCGTCTCTTTAAGACTTTTATTTTGAAACAATATTTACGTGGACTATCCCGGTAGTAAATTCATTTCTGAAGCTTGTGTCGGTTTGTATATTGCTGAAAAATCCTCTGCATCTATTAATACAGTAGCCATATGAAGAATTAGCTCCAATTTATTTTAAGCAGCCAATTATATACGTATATGCATTGCAGAAGATAGAGCAGCTTGCTTGTGAACAGGACGGAATTGTATTGATGTGGAATTGGACCAGGTGTTAGAATACAAAAGGGTTTCAGTCCAGCACAAGGTGTCGGGATGAGCTTCTTCAGTTTCGGACAAAGTGCTGAAATTGATATAGTTCTAAATGATGCCGAGACGAGAAAAAAGGCCGAGCACAAAACAGAGGACGGGAAAAAGGACAAATACTTTCTGTTTTACGATGGGGAGACAGTCTCTGGGAAAGTCAACATAACCCTGAAGAACCCAGGCAAGAGGCTTGAGCATCAAGGGATCAAAATAGAGTTTATCGGGCAAATCGGTAAGTTCAACGTTTGAACGAGCGGTGCTTGACGACGCAACGTATGTGCTGTAATGTGACCAATACAATTCAGCATTTATATTTGCGTTCGTTTGTTTGGAGGTGTAGCGGGCAAATTTGTTTTGTAAAGCACGTTTCATTCAGGGGGATCCAGACTTAAGTAATAACATGTTCATTTGTTGAAGTGTCAAATTACAAACACCTAGTCTCGTGACATGACACATTGGCAGTGTTTGATTCGTGAACGAATCGTTCTTTCGAGTTGGATATTTTCAGTGAGCCGAACGAACCGGTTCACAAAGCCTGTCTTAATGATTCCTTCAGAAATCAAGCCGAGAGGTTTTTGCTATTTTTTTTTTTTTTTTTTTTTTCATATGAC
>JAFVLL020028921.1:14320-115391 GCA_021397915.2 Tor tambroides | reverse complement strand
CAGTTTCACTGGCGTGATTCAATAAGGCTTCAGTAATATTCGAGGAAAATGTATTTCCCCAAAGCAATGTAGAGTGACCGAATTGAAGGGGAACCAGTTTCACCGTATCACTTTCAGCATCTGGCCTGTAAATAAATAATAATAATAAAAAAAAAAACTATAATGAAATTAATTTGTAAATAATAACCATTAAATAAAAACTGTGCACTTTGCAGTTAAACAATACTGAGTGTTCTGGTTGTTGCTGTATGCAAAACATCAACATGCAAACCTGACTCTGACTGTACAATAAATATTAAATAAATAGTCTAATTGAAAATTAGCCATGGTACCCAGCATATAGCATAACAGTTCAAACGTATGTGTACTTTGTTTTTACGTACCTGCTGACAATGTTTCTGCATGTGAAAGATGGTCCTTCTGGTGTTTGCCTGCCACAGTAATGTACTTGTCCATTTTCTTAAAATTTATGCACAAAGCAGAGACAATGTTTGAATGTTTCTGCTATTTTCTGATTGTCATCCTGCAAGCCAAGTCACTGGTTGACGTCGTTTCTTAATGTATCCACCGTGTGCCGGTAAAATCCTTTGTTTTTTCTTTGTTTATGGACGTGAGATGCTTATAGCATTGTTAATAATAAATTTTACGTAGTTTTGAAGGAGATCTGGCCGTAAGTTCCTCAAACATCTTGGACTCATGTTTACATGGTGTTCTGAAAAGCGGCCACCTTATTGGTCCACCGGGAAGCACATGACGCGAAGCCTCATCACTCACGATCACAATACGATTACGCGAGGAAAGAACTATTGCCAACTTTAAACTCTCATAAAAAAATAAACTGCAGGATTACACATGGAGAACTTTTATTTTCTCGCTCAAAACCAATAGATCTTTTTTTTCTTTTTTTTTTGGAATGAAAAAAATTTAGTGCCCCATTTATGGGATTAAACGAAAAATGGTTTCACGGTATGGCCTATGCCAGGGGTTTTCAAACCTGTCCTGGAGGACCCCCAGCACTGCACATTTTGTATGTCTCTCTTATCAGACACACCCAATTCAGGTCTTGCAGTCTCTACTAACGAGCTAATGAGTGGAATCAGGTGTGTTAGATGAGGGAGACATGCAAAATGTGCAGGGCTGGGGGTCCTCCAGGAAAAACCACTGGCCTATGCCGTGTATCAGTCCTAAATTTTCATGCATACTGCGCATGCACATTCAGAACAGCACTCTCACTTAGAACATTACACTGTCTATCTATCTATCTGTAATAAACAGTAATGGTTACCTAAATCTGTCACATTTCAAAGATATAAATAGACAGACATATTTCTTTCAAAACATCATCATTTCTTGCTTCCGTCAGCAGAGTCTGTGTCTGACAGTAGACATTCATGTCTGCACACACTGCTTTCTCCATTAAAGAGGGACCATCAGGAAAACCTGATTAATTCCAATAAGCTGTGCCACAGGCGGGCGGCAACATTTCTCCTGGGCCTCTCTCTCACCATGTTGTCCAGTCAGGCCATGCAGCACGATCACGGGGAGAGACAGCGGGTGGCGGAGAGACGCAGGGTGGAGGCCTGGCTCTCACCTGGGGTGAATGACATCAGCAGTGGGTCATATGCATACATACACACTCACACACACAAACACACACTGCATGATACCAGTCCAGGAGGCGTCATTGGCCCTTATCATGTGATTAAAGCACAGGAAGTGATGAGAGGGTGGTGACAGCGAGCTGGACTGATGCACAGGAGGTGGCCAATATTACTAATACTCTCCCCAGCCACCTACAATGGAGATAATACCAGATCAACAAGCAACACAATGCTCTCTCATCCCTAGGGGAGTCCATGCTAACGCAAAAAGAATAACTGAAAAAAAAAGAATGAATAAATGTGTGTGTGTGTCTGTGTATGTGTGTATAATCAGTATTTTTGTCTTAACTTCCAATAAAAAAACGCAAGTGCAAATAGCCCCCTTGTTGGCAAAGGCTATTTACACTAACTCCACCCACCAATGTGTGATTGGGACAGTCAACACTGAAAAAAGACACTTGTTTCACATCAGTTTTAGTGGTGTAGATGGTAAGGGGCATGCTTTTTGACGCGAACGACCAGAGTTCGAACCCGCCTTTTGCCGAACTTTTTTCTCCATTTTCAAATCTCATATCGCATCGGAAAGGCATTTATTTTCAGTAAAAATGAAGGAAATAATCAAAAAGTTGAAAATAAAGTATTGGGTAGGTGTAGGGAGGGATTTATTGTCCCAATAAGGTGGCATCCCTTTAATAATTTGAATTAAAACTAGAATTTACACTCAATACGTTATTATTGCACTGTTTTGTAATGTACTACAATAATGAGGAGCAGATACTGTAATTGCCACTATTTGCAATAAGTAGAATATAAATAGCAGAAAATCTTGCTATTTTAACAGTGTAAATAGAATCTATAGCTATTTGCACTTAGTGTAAATAGCATATCGTTAAAAAATACTGCTGTTTGCACTTAGTGTAAAGAGCATCTATCGCCACCGCTGCCTAAAAAAAATAGAAATCATAAAATTGCATAAAAGACTAAAAAATCTTGAAATGTTTATTTTTCTTATCTCAAATTTTCTTGTTTTGAGCATAAATCCAGCAAAATGCAGATATGAAAAATTCACTTAATTTATTCTTAGTAAACGTGATATATATTCACAAATTATATATTGTGTCAGGGACATTTACATTTTTAGGCAAAAAATTAAAATTATAATAAATAATTATGCAAATCATTGCAGTTTCAGTATCATTTAAAGTATTTACCAAAAAAAAGTCTAATTAGAAAAAAAAAGAAAGAACGTGTAACTGTTCTCAGACCACCTACTATAAAGAAGGATTTTATGCATATTCAGCCAATAAGGGACTTCATTCTCTTCAGTGCTCCAATAACAACGACAGCTAATGAACCGAATATTGCTAAGCAATTTTCTCTGGATTTATGTGGTGGAATAGCACGACTGGGACACTTGTTTTGTGCTTATGCAGTTTGCACCCTTTTAGTGCAGTGCGGGGTCCTGTAATTTTTGGCCTGTTCGGTGTATTTTCAGCTGTGAATTGCTCTGTCTGTCACTAAACCCCAGCAGCATAAATTTGCTGTCTCTCATCGGCATTAAAAGGGCCATAGATCAAATCAAAATTTGTTTAAATAAATAGTTATGTTTTTCTATTTTTTTTCTTCTCTCTGTCTTATATGTTATATGTTTGGTTCATGGGGTTATGCATTTGGTACATGTAAACATTGTAACATTCTTTACTTGCATAATAAAAAAATAAATAAATAAATAAATAGTTCTTCCAAAAATGAAAATTCTGTCATTATTTACTTACCCACATGTCGTTCAAAACCTGTAGGACCAGCTTTTTTTTTTTTGTTGAAATACAAGAAAAGTTTTGCTGGACCTTTTAAAAGAGAGCAAATCCATCACATATGGGGCTTTAGCAACAGGCGGAGCATTTCACATTTAAGTTAGGGGTAAACTATTCCTTTAAGCATTTACAATGATGACTAAAAGGATGTACAGTATACCACTTATTGCACAATTCTGTGTTTGTATGGTGAGATCAAATTATCATAAACAGACATTTTTGCAGGAAAATTGGTATTTGTGATCTTTTGATAACAGGTGGGAAAACTGAAGCAGAATAAAACCGAGTCCTGAAAAAAAATGACATTTAGGAAATTACAGGTTCAATCAGACTTTCCCAGCACTAAAAAATGACTCAATTAAATGACATTTGATAAGTGTTACATCTCAAAGATAATCTATGATGAGGATAAATCCACTGTGAATAAAAACAGAATACACTCTAAATGGGCTTTCCATAACATCACCTTTACAACCTCATGAAGCTTTAACAATCGCTAAAAAATGCACTGTGTTTGAGGGTCAAAGGTCAGTAACAAACAGTGCTTTTTCCTTTAGCATTCGCTCAAGTAACATGCATAGAATTAGCTAAAAGGAAATTCCAAGAATGCAATGCACCATTTAAATGCACTGATGTCCTTTTAACATCACGACATACTTAACAAGAGCATCATGTCATGCTGTGTATTCACTTCGGCTCCTGTCAAGTGCCCTCCCCTCATGCACACTGAACTCTTCAACCAGGCCACTGAACAATAAACTGCAAGGTCCCTTCTGTGCGCTACAACCTATAGGGAACAGCAACTAATTAAGTGAATTTATTGTGTAATACCCCACTGTCTGTTTTGTGTTAAACAGCTCTGTGTTCATGTGGCTGACTAGCCAGAACATTTGTTAATCTTAAAGTTGGAATACACTGCATACACTGTCTGAACAGATTTTAAAACACTATGCATCATGCATTTGCAGAATTTGTAAATAGTTACTGAAAAAACTGGACACTAAAGGACTGAGGATCATGCAAACTTTCAAGTCATTCCAAACACAACAAACTCACGCAGAAACATGCATCTTGTTTCCAGGAAACACATGATTCAAACATTTGTTTGATATTCTCTAATTGGTTGGAATCATAGTCTAAAGCTTTAAAATTTGTCTCTTCCATAAACAAACCAGAACTGAACAAGCATATCAAAGCCACAACTAGTGGGGCTGGATAAAAATAGCAATTCCAAATAATCAATGTTGCCATTTGAACCCTCGTCTCATTTTGGAGGCAGGTTGCATTTGTCGGCTCACTGAGTGAGACTTTGACTGTTATTCCTTGTGAGATATAAAATATTGTGTTTTTTCTTTCTTTGCAATCTAACGGTTACTTTTATTAAATGAGACCACCACAATGACATATACGGATAAAAAAATTGGACCTCCGGAGGATGCAGCCTCTGAAGTGAACCACAGATAGCCTCATGCAATCATATTTTACCTGAATTTGCAGTCCAAATTGAATGTGATAGGATAAAAAGGACCTGTATGGCAGAAAAAGGTTCTCCTCATAAGGTACAGAATGCACATATTTACTGCAGCCAACACTGATTCATGAACAAATGACTCTTCGTCACATTTTTTGTAGTGGATCACAGACATACAGTGCAACCAATGTAGTCGAATTCAGAAAGAAAAATTATTTCAGATAGATATTCCAGTAGAAACAATTAACCAGTAGGTAGAGATTTTGGACTATATACTGTATATATATATATATATAACAAAAGGCATTATCGTAAGGGCAGACAGTCCCTAGATTAGTGTAATACAACATGCTAAAGCTGCCAATTAAACAAATTAATGGATTGACTACTTGCGTCTCATAACAAATTAACCAAAAGGGCATGAAGGGCAACCTCAATCGCAATATTACCATCATATCCACTGCACAGCCAAGCAACCATAATGAACTCACAGCAGAGATGGATCTAAGATAGAGAGTAATAATCATATTTGTGCCTCTCACAACTAAACTGCTCTCAGCTCTCTTTATATTTTCCATGTATCAAAGCTGTCAGCACTCCCTGCAAGTTTTCTTCCACTTTCACAACTTAACAAGACTTTCTAGCTGTGCCAGAGGGCTTCAAGCAGTTGTACTGAGGAGAACCAGACCCAAAAACAGATTGGATCGCTCATCAGTGTAAGTAAAATCCAAACTGAGAAAAGAGAGAGTGAGAATGAGTGTGTGTAAAATAGAAAAAGTGAAAGACAAACAGTAAAATGAGAGAGGCAGCGCTAATGAAAGCCAGAACTGGGAGACTTAATGTGCTTTTCTGATATTTCATGTTTCTGTAGAACATTTCGATTTTTGGTTTGTATAAATTTCAGCCCAGAACAACAACAAAACTCCAGACTTAAAGTTTATGTGCCACATGCTTGCAATAAACAGATGATGGAAGAGATACTGTATGCAGGCATGGTTTACTAAATATAAGTAATATGGGGATAGAGTCAGAAAAAAACAATCTATTTTAAAAATCAGATATTATTATATACAATGACAATATACTGTACAAATACAATATACATTAAAGGAACATATATATATATATATATATATATATATACACACACACACACATATAATTGAAGCAAGTGGTAGAATTGTTATATGCATGCATATTTATGTAGTTCAAAGACGAGGTATCCCATTTTGATGTCCACTTCAAATTAAATTTACAAAAGTGATATACATAGAAAGCAGTGGTATACATAGAAAGCATATGAAAGTAAAGTATCTACTTTAATGTTTCAAACAATTTTTTTGAAAATGAAATGTCAAAATATGGGTGAAATAATGTTTCATCGTCATTCAAATGAAACAACATACTTACTGACCAGTACTTATTAAAATATAGCAGAAAAAGGGATCATAGTAAATTTTATTATGTTTTAAAAGATAAAAAACTACTTACTGACAAATGGGTAAAACCTGTGGTTTAAAGGATAAAGATTTAACATTACAATTATTTTGTTTTTGAGGGCTGCACTGTGGTCCAGAGTCATTTAATGACATCAAATTATTCTGGTTCTAAATATGATTTTTAAAAATAAAAAATAAAAAAAATTTATATGAACTAATGTTACACTAAATGTCTTCTGTAAATCATGGTAAAAATGTCAAAAGTAGTCGCATAGACCACTTTCATGGTGCTTTTTTGAAAGAAGTCATTATTTCAGCTTCAAATTTTGCTTTTAACCATGACACAGAAAGAGAATTTATAGTGCACCATTTTCAAAAGAAGAATATGATTTTCTACAAGCACTGAAAGGGTTTTAAGCTTTCAAATTAGGGTTTTAAGGTTCTACTAACAGACTTTCTTTCTTTTTTTCTTTTTAAATGAATGACAGCTTAATAGATCTTTCTGTACCGTAGGTCTACCTGTCCCAGTGTGAGTGTGTGCTGCATGCTGACACACTTGCGCTGAACTTGATGAACTTCAGCTGAAGTCTCGATGGGGTTCTATTTTGGCAGCTGAAAGTTTGCCTGCCGGTTTCTGCCTGAGGAGAGACACACAGTCTCACTTCCTTCTTGAAAAACCATGGCTTGAGCCTCACCATGGACAGTTTAAAACAGGGGAAGAAGGTGGAACAAGAAATGTTTGCATGAAAAGTCTCAGTGTCTTAAAGAAATTGTCCATGCACCTATGTAGACATGTGTATGCGGGTGGATGCATATAAACTGAATACAGCCTGTGCCACAAAAAGACGTTTACTTGTAAAAGAAATGTTGCAACTTGCAACTCACTTAAACATATTACACAATATGACTTATTTATATTTATTTAAAATATTTGATTTCATGTTTTTAAATATTACAAACAGACACATAAAGTGGAGAACTCTATGGATTTCTCTTTTACTGCAAAATAAAGAATATTGAATTAACGAATCCCAGTGGAATTCTCATAAAATTGCCATGTGACCATTTAGATGCATCTTCAAAGGACTAAAAGAGGTCAGTGTGGTTTATATCCAAAAAAATAATGAAGAAGCCGATTGTTGGTACAAGAAAACATCAAATACAGTGGTGCTTTTGAACAGAAACTCTCTCTAAATCAGAAGAACACACACATTGACAAGAAGACGACATAAAAATGTGTTTTGCGTGCACAGCTTCACTAAGAATAAACCCCTAGAGTTTAAAAGAAGTTACAGAGATTCCTATCTGACAGTGAGAAAGGGGTCTATGAGTTCATTGCTTGGTGTGTCCTGCAAAGTGAACTCATGTCCTAGAGTGTTCTAGTGTCCTAATGTGGCCTCTCTTCTTCTCTTTCTTCCTAATCCCTCTCTGCAGATCCATCAAGAGGAACATATGGGGAGCATATGTGTCTAGTCACATTCTTCAGCAGACCTGACCCACCACAGAGACCCAGGCTACAACCGACCTGACCCGGCAAGAGAGGGGACAACCTGCTGCCCTTTCACTTAACCAGAGATGTCAGCCAATGACTCAACTCGACACCAAAAAGATCCTCTGTACTCCGTCTCACCCTCTTCGCTTTCAGTTCAACCGGAATAATGCATATTGAAGACCAGCAGAGGACTATTATCTTGTTGTAAATTCAGCCAGGAAACTTTTAACATTAAGACTCCATTTGTTATATATAAACTATAGTGCTGTCAAATGATTAATCGTGATTAATCGCATCCAAAATAAAAGTTTTTGTTTACATAATATATGTATGTGTACTGTGTATATTTATGTATATATAAAGACACAATATATATTTCAGAAAAATATGTCTATATATTATATTTATTTATAATATAAATTATATGAATATAGACATGTAAATACATGAATATATTTTCAAAATATATACTGTGTGTGCATTTATATATACACGTAATAAATATACTCAGAACACACACACACATATTGTGCAAACAAAAACCTTTATTTTGTATGCGATTACTCGTGATTAATCGTTTGACAGCACTAATACTTCTGTCTGTTAGTTGATGCAAAAAAATTTAAATTCGGCCATTGTTTACAGACCCGCAGGCAGTTCCAGTATGAGATTGTTTCTTTCTTGTAACACAAATGGAAAAAAACAGACAATTACAACGAATGGGGACTGGAGACTTCGCGCTCAAAATTGATATGATGGCTTTTTGTGACTAAAAGTCGGAAATGTACGTTGTTTCCCAATGATAATCTCCCGCTTGTTTGGACTTGAGAAACGGATCAATTCGATTTGTGAACAAATCATTCAAACTTTTAACCAATTCATCAAAAATCGATTCGTTCATGTTTTTGTGCATCAATTTGCATACTTAATTGTGATGGGTCTAGTCTTCCTTTGATTCTTATGTGTGACGAACAGAAATGAAACAAAATGAACTTTACAATGCCTTTGAAAGCACTCGTTTTTCTTGATATGTAATTCTAGTTTCATACGTTCTTCTGGACCCCTAACAACATCAGATGCCGATTAGCCAGTTTGAGTCAATTTCCTGTGAGGACATTGTTCTGTAAATTAATATCAGACTGACTTGTACACACTCTCACCCATACAAACTCATAACACAGTGATACACAATACACAATTTCAAACAGACAGGTCTCAGCGTTCCAAAAAATGACAGACTCTTAGTTCATATATTCATACCTTTATATACAATTATGGCTTCATATAACAGCTGCAATTTTCTTTTTGTTAAATTAAAATCAATTCTTCATCGCTGTTTACATTACAATATTAATAGGCACTTCCTCCATGTAGAACTAGTCTAAAAAAGCATGTGGTTCTGACAAAGACTGTACGGTGAGTGTGTGTTTCTAATGTACAATTGGCTACAGTGGGAAAACATCTCCCATCTCAATTAGGTCACGTCAGACAACATTAAAATAAAATAAAAAAACTTTAACACATTTGAGACAAATTCATCCATTACGAAATTAGAGTCAAAACAAATGACAGTTCTGATTATTAAATAAGACAAAATCAATGCTATTTAAAAGATCCACACAATCTAGACTAGAAAAAAAAAAAAAAACTCAAAGTCATTGACATAAAATTGATGATACATAAAATTATATACAGATATTAGATAGCAGACACAAACAAACAAAAGCATACTTTGAATATTCATAGGCAGTCTGAAATTACTACAAAAAGCAGATTGTTGTTTTATATCTGTTAAAAATATATGCATATGTTTAAAATATTCTTTATAATTTACAAACCTTCATGGTTCACCTCACGGATTGGATAGAAAATCTCACAGGTTAGAAGTCTCAATGCATTAAATATTTTGTAGATGTGCAGTTACAATGAATGTGTGTGTGTGTGTGTGTGTGCGTGTGCGCATGTACAACATTAAGACAAGAACACAGAGAAAAATCTTAAATTACACAAAACTATCATATAATTTCTGTCAAATACATAAATGTAAAAACATTTTAAGAGGCCTTTAGCCTGATGCCCTTAGACAGATGCAAAATTAGTCTTAACTAAACGTGGCCTCCAGTGACCTTTTCTGGGGATTCTAGATTCCCAGCATAGATCATTTTAAATTTGTTCCATTTCATGAAAAATTCATCAACTGGTCAATGACAAAGAATATCCAAGATGATGAAAATATCTTGTGCCAAGCTAGAGTTACATTTCAAAATACAAGAATTTGTTTATTCTAAAAATATCACAAAAAAGGGGGAAAAGGAAGGAAAATATTATAAAATGTTTTCAAATACATTTTCCAAGGTAAAAATCATCATCATTATCATGATGATGATTATTATTATTATTATCATCATCATTTTACAAATATGAATGTTTGAATCATGAAGTTTTCTTGGGGTTATACTTGAACTAACTTTCCCATGTAATTAAAAAAAAAGTCAATGGGCATTTAATATTAAGACTTTTTGCAATTATCTCAGGACAGCTATACCACTCTGAATTTTATGAATTATGAATTTTAAATCAGAAACTGATGATAAATCATCACATCATTCAATGCCAGGTTGTAAGAGGGGAAGGCACAAAGTACATATCATTATATACAATGAAAGAATTTGATCCAGCAGTTTGAGAAAATCTGTTATATATACACAGCAAACAAGGCCACAATAAAGGATTTTTTTGACATTTAAAAGCTGGGAGGGGTTATTGAAGAGCAATTAATATACAAATATAAACATTTCATCAACCATCCCATTTACCATCCCATCAGTACAACAAAAATATTCATCTCTGTACAAAACACATTCATTCAGCACCCTGAAATGACAAAGATAACCGTAATGTACACTATACCAGACATTATACAGCACTCCAGTTTATATGACACACATCTGCCCTGAATTAATTTTAGTGACCTACAGTGCCAAACTGAAAGACCAAATAGACAAAAAATATACAAAACAATCTCAAATGTCTGTGAGTGTTTGACGTGACTATTTTTGACTAGCCAGTTTCAATATTTACACCCTGACTAACCACAAGCAAAAAGCAGATTATGATGATTCCCGACAATCATGGAGTCTACTGGAACAATGTACTGTAATCAGTAAATAATGACCATTCACTGGCCTCTGCTGATTGGTTGCAGAAGTTCTGAGGTAAACAGTTCATGAGGTGCATGCACACACTTCAGAGAGAGAGAGAGAGAACAGAGAAAATTGTAAATAGACAGAACTACGAGAAATAAAGCAGGCGGCGGCACAACAGGTATTTCGGTTGACTACATACTGTAGTCACAACTACGAGAAATAAAGTTGCAATTGTGAGAAATAAATTCAGAATTGGGAGATAAAATCAGATTTTGTAAGATATATAGTCACGACTACGAGAAATAAAGTCGCAATGGTGAGAAATAAATTTAGAATTGGGAGAAATAAAACCAGAATTGCGAGATATATAGTCACAACTACAAGAAATAAAGTAGGCGGTGACACATGCAGCGGTAATAAGCATTTTGGTTGGCTACCTACTGTAGTCACAACTATACAAGGCATAAAGTTACAACCGTGAGAAATAAATTCAGAATAGGGAGAATTAAATCAGAATTGTGAGATCTATATTCACAACTACAAGAAATTTACAATGGTGAGAAATAAATTCAGATTCGGGAGAAATAAAATTGGAATTGCGAGATATATAGTAAAAACCATGAGAAATAAAGCAGGCGGCAGTACATGTGTCAGTGATAGGCATTTCGGTTGACTACCTACTGTAGTCACAACTATGAGAAATAAAGTTGCAATTGTGAGAAATAAAATGGGAATTGTAAGATATATAATCACAACTATGAGAAATGAGAATTAAAACTGGAATTGTGATATAGATATATACATATATATATATATATATATATATATATATATATATATATATTCACAACTACGAGAAATAGTCACAATTGTGAGAGATAAACTCAGCATTGAGAGAAAACAAAATTGGAAGATATATAGGCATACATACGAAAAAAAGGTGCAATTGTGAGAAAAAAAGCCAGAATTACAAGACAGACACTATTTTGGCAAATAAAGTCACAACTGTGTGAAGATGGGCTTCAATGATACCAAAAATCTATTTATTTTACTTTTGTTTTATTTATTTTCACTCGTAATTGTTTTATTTTAGACTTTGAGTCCTTGCAAATGTGAAGGAAATGTAAGCTTGTAATCTCTCTTGTATGTGTAGACTTTTGGTATGACCTACAGCATTCAGTCTGCTTTAGTCAACTGTTGATTGACCTGCTATATGTCTATGACACACACACACACACACATATATATATATATATATATATATTTATATTTATATTTATATTCACACACATTTGTTATGATTAATTCAAATTATAAATCAAAAACAGCCTGCCTCACCAAAGAAATTGTGTTTGAGTAGATAAGGTGTTTATCCAGATACCCAGCTATGCGTGTTGGTCTTGACTCCATGCGGGAAACTCTGTTGACTGCTCATGGGGTCAAAGTTGAAGTCCAGAGCATCGCCGTCCATGAGCGTGTCATGAAGGACGGTTTCTACGTCACACTCCAGCTGCTCGATCGACATGTCATCTAAGTCACTGGGCAGCCGCTCCGGGTGGCTGTGATGGTGGTGAGGACCCGGTCCATGCCTATGGAAACCGTTGCCATTGGTGTAATTTGGCATCCTGGCTTCGCCTCCGCCTCTTCCCAGTTGAGCATGATGAGGCAGGTGTGGTTGTAACTTCATGTTACCGAGGCGAACAGGATGCCCGTGGGGCAACAGGGCACAGCCGTTAATGCCCATTGCTGGTGAGGGCAATTGATGAAGTGAGCGTGGGTGCCCATGCAGGTGAGGATGCATGATCATTTTGCCCCCCTGTCTCATTTGTTCCTGACTAGCATAGCTAGGTAGCACCCGTCGGCCTTCTCCAGACCCCACTGACTCTAAAGGCTGAATCATCTCCCTTCTCGGATCGGCTTCTGCGGTCAGCAGCTCTTTGAGCAGCCCTGCAGCACAGTTGTACTGACTCACGAAGGGTCCGTAACCTCCTGGTTGACTGTCCGATAAAGTCGGTATGGCAATGGGACTCTGTCCGCCCACCCCTGCCTGTCCATACAGGCACCTCCGGTAGTCCTGCTGGACTTGGGGCTGAGGACCCATACTGGGAGAGTTGTAAGACGGGTACCCAGGGCTACCCTGCATCATGGGCGAAGACAACCCAGTTTGGGCATCTTGGCTGCCCTGGGTGTTATTTTTGGGTGAGATGAGGTTGAGGTTGTCTAAGAGATTATCCATCATCGCGTTCTCAGAACCATGGTGACCTGCCACTTCGGACAGGCTGGGGAGGGGGCCGCCCAGTTTGGTGCCTGGGTACCCGATGGGAACCTCACCGGCCTCGTCCTCCTCAGGTAGGAAGGGTGAGTGACGGCCGCTGAGTGTGCTGGCATCAGAGCTGGCGCGGGTACGAAAGGTGGTCCAGGGTTCAAAGTCGTCATTGCTGTGAGAGTTGGGGCTGCCGAGCCATTTTGGGTACTGAGAACCAGGACTGTTAGAACCACCATCCAGTCCACCCTGCATCGATATCTACAAATGCAAAAGAAGAGCCATGAAAACCAATTGTAACACATTACTGTTCAGATATATATTGCTGCAAGTCATTCTTACATCATGTCTACACTGGAAGTGGCACAACTATGGATCATCTGATCAAATTGATCAAATTGAACTCAAACCAATCAGATTTTCAGAAGATTAGGGGTTTGAGGTCATGCATTATTTTTAAACTGAATTTCACTGGAGAAAAAAAAAAATTCTGGTTGGTTTTGGAATAATTTTACAGATTAATTTTGAACCAATAAAATTGTGTATAAATGTTTTATTATTTTAATTAATACTTTATTTTCATTCAACTATTTATTTATTTATTTGTCTGTTTGTTTATTTTTATATATTTTTTTATTTAGTAGTCCAGAGACCAGAACCATAATCAGTTAACTTTGCAGATATAAACAAAAATAAATGAATAAATAAATGTCACATTATTATATTTGTACAACAATGTATTCTGTTTCAGATGGTCAGACAAAATAAAGTAGCTTGAAGTGCATAAAAAATAGAAATGGAGAGCTCATTGAATAAAGGCATGTCATAATGTACCATAATTTACGTTTTTATGTGTTGACAACTTTATTCATTAAAATGTGAACAATTTAGATGAGGGATTGCAATGTGCCACCTACTTCTGACACAGACACAAAAATCAAAGACAAGATTTTTTTTTATTTGTGAATATAAACTGTATAACTGATTGCAAAAGCCTTACGCTGAGTGATGTTTGGAGAAGTTCAAAACAACTCATATTTTGACACACAGTTAATCTGCACCTAGTGAGCGAGCAGAGACTGTTTTCCCTCAACTGACCTTTTTCTTGGCTGCTCGTCCGCGACTCTTCGTGAACTTGCTGTTGTTGTCCATGGAAGCGGCTCTCCGGCGTGGAGACTTGCCACTCTTTCCCCCCTCAGGGTTCAGCATCCACCACGAGCTCTTCCCCGTTCCTTCATTCTGGACGCGCACGAAACGACTGTGCAAGGACAGATTGTGTCTGATTGAGTTCTGGCACAGAGAGAGAGAGAGAGAGAGAGAGAGAGAGAGAGAGAGTGTATAGATGTCTCACTGGAAACCATTCACAAGAAGTGGAAATGACCTGCAATCATCCATTCAATATCATATCATCTTGCTTTTACCCAATAAAAAAAGATTTTAACACATAATAATCTTGCTTTTGTACTGTAATACATGCAGTAGTACTGAAACATGAGATAAACCATATTTTGCTTGACAAAACATCCAATATTTTGACAGACAAGTTGCTGTGAGGGTGTTTGTGTGTATGAAGAATGACAGCTATCACTTTATCTTCTGTTACCAAATCATATGCACACAATTGCAGATACAATCATATACAAACAGTCTTTTCAGAGCCTAGTGACAATATGAAGTAGAGGAATAGCCAGTTAGCTGGCAGAGGAAGAACTGTATTAGTCATGTCCTTTTCGGAGGCACACACTGAACTCAACTTATACACACACATCCTGCGCTAATGATATTTTGTCTGCTTCGGTTTTTCCATTCACACCCTGACCAGACCTTCATCTACTAAGAATGAGAAGCGAGACTTCCATAGTACAATTTAAAAGTCTCAAACACTTTGCTAGCTTAACTCTTATTCTGATTCCTTTGGAGAAAGGTGACGTAATTTAGGCCTGAACTGACTGTTAGAAGAGGATAAAGGACAAACTCAGGATTTGTTTTGTGTGGTATTTTGACGATACCATGCCATCATAATTACTAACTGAAAAATTAATAGTGTTACCAAAGGTCATAACTGAGTTATTTCAAGATGGTAAAAATAAAGGTAAATGTGACATTTATTAATGTTGTTGTGTGATGAATGTCTGATGATTGAAGGGGTATTCAAATTAAGTGAAGTGTAAATTGAAGTGTTTTGTAATTAATAAATGATTAACAACAGACGTTAAAAATAATGTAAGTATATAATGACAAATGGCTATAATTACTCAATTTTTTCCTCAGAAATAGAAAAAATAAATACATTTAATAGAGGTGTTGATGTCTATGATAGTAGTTGGTGTCAGATCTAAAGGTAAATTTGAGATATCCATTCTTATTCTACATAAGCATAAAATTTGGCAAGAAGTTATGATGATTAGTGCTCAAAATAAAACCCATCCAACATTATAATCCTTTTTCAAAATGTGAAATATGAAGCCTGTTTTAGTATAATTCAAGTAATGTACAAAACAAAACAAAAGAACCGTTTCCTCCATCATACACATAGACCACATGGATCCACGTGTAAGAGTTGCTGGTCATATTCTTATTGATTATGCGTCTCTAAAACATTCAAAAAGACTAAATCTTTGTGGGAAGACTTACTAAATCAACACTGAGCAGTTTGACTGTATTGGTCCAGGCCAGTTAAGCATTTATGTATTAATATATTTTAAATAAACAATGTCCTAAAAGAGGTGACAAAAAATAAATAATCAAGTGTCACTTTACTGGAGGGATGAATGGTCTGTTTCCTGTGTAGCAGGAAGTAAAGTGGTAGGAAGAGGGAAAGCAGAGGCTCAAGCCCCAGAAGAAGGTCAGCAGGAGGTTACTTCCAACCTTTGATGCTGAAGGTCATGACCGTAGAGGTCAAGTCAAGGGAAATGCGGCTTCTACAGTGAAGAAAGTACCCGCATAGATTTGAACAGGGTGATTGAGTAAGCGTGCAGGGGGTCTGGAAACACACGTTCTGGATCTTCTGTCTGACCCGTTTAACTGGCCCTACTAGGATAAGAATAATGAGGGAAAACAGAGTGGAGGAAAGGATGCTGAGTGAGAGGAAAAGGAAGAACTGGAGGAATAGAGATAAAATGAGAAAGAGGGGTACCAGTATGGAAAGTGAAATGGTGGAGACAGAGGGAGGTAGTAGGCATTGAGTCATGAAGGAGGAGGAGGAGGAGGAGGGTGTGTTGAGGTAGAGGCAGGGCAGCGGGAATGTTTTCCTGCTGAGAGGGACGGGGTCGATGAGTTCGCTGTGTGTGTCTGTGCGTGTGTGTAGAGGAGGACTGCCTCTCCAGTACTGCTGACAGACCCTTGCAAACAGACACAGAGAGAGTAATAACGTATGGGGCTGTCTGGCGTCTGCCTGCACTGTAACAGAACCCCCACAGCACAGTTTTGCTCCACCCTGACACTCAGAGAGGGAGAGAAAGACACTCAGACACAAAGAAAGACAGAAATAAAGAAAGACACAGACACTGAAAAAATACGGATGCCTGGATATTAAAATTCTGTCCAATGTTAATAGTTGATAATCATAATGTTCAGCCCAATAAGTGTTAAAAGGGCCGATATTTAAAAAAAAAAAAATTCTATATTATTTTGTTCTATTATAATATTCAAAATATACACACACACACACATATGTTGTATCTGCCAACATTACAATTCTATACTAATTCTATTTATACATTTATATTTGTATTTTTAATTCAAATTAATTACATGAAATTTTCAAATTAAATTAAAATAAAATGTCAATGAAAATTTAAATGCTTTTTAAATACTACAACATTATAATGTACAAAATTATACAATAATACAATCAGTATTTTTCACATATTCTGATTCAAATTAAATTTATAACAATAAAAAAATTATAATAGATATATAATAGATTATAAATAAACATGCATTTTTCTCAAATTCAAAATGTTTTACAAATTTAAAACAAGTTGTTCGTAATCAGTAAAACATAATTTCACTAAACACACATTTACTATTTTTTTTTCAGATCACCAACTTTTCTGTAACCAAAACATAATTCAACAGAGAAAAAAATCTCTTGAAACTCTATACTTCACTCCTCCTATAAAAGTACGTAAGAAAGAAAGACAGACAGACAGACAGACTCACAGAAAGAAGGACAGGCAGAAGGAAAGAAAGAAAGAAAGGCAGAAAGAAAGAAAGGATGTTGTGAGTGTTCCAGTGTACTCATGCATAAATTCATCTAGTCATATTAGCAGATCACACACACACACACAGTCACATTCAGAGCATAAGTGCACACGCTTTGCACATGCACACCAGGCCGGGCGGCAGGATGTGAGTCACTAAAGGAATGTGACGGAGAAGGTGTCACAGTTTTCTAATCAAACTGGTGATCACACGTTCAAAAGAACAAAATTAAGTTAATGCCTGAATAGTTTCAGGGTCATATATGCTTGTTTATTTACTCAATACCCTCAAAATAGATTCAAGCTCGCAGTTAGTCTTTGATCTGAGGTACTGATCTGAGGTCAGCTTTATAATGTACAGTACAGGAAGTGAGTAATAGCCAGGGCTGCATGAAATCTGCTCCCCCAGAAAACAGAAAAAAGCCTCTTTAGATTTCTACAAATATTCATAAACAGACACATCACCGCATCAATTCAACCGTGTCACAGATGTCAATTCTGGATGCTGTTTGAATGCACACAAATGCAAATTAGATTTGAAGGTTGATTTTCAATAACAAATTAAATTTCATTTCGTTGCTCACATAATGCTACTCTATGGCTTCAAAGATTTGAAAAACAGCCCACAAGTTACATGGATTACTGTTATTTTGGAATGACGTGAAGAGTTGAGTGAATTAACCTAGTATTTCTGGTCTGAGATCAGCACATGGGACATCTATACATGGTGTGGGGCCTTCACCTCTCTCTACCCTTGTCTTATCACAGGTATGCAAGGTATTTCAAGGTAACATGATGACCTTTGGTCTCAGATCTGGGATATCCCCAAGTGATCTGCGATACTAAAGAAAAGTGTGCCTTAAAATCCCCTTTGGGTAAGATTTGAGTCAACTGAAGGGTGAGATGAAAAACTGTGGACCCATGCACCAGTTTCTACACAGATGGGTGGGAAGTGTGCTGAGAGTTTGTGCAAATTGAAACTCCTCTAATTTCAGGCTCTTACATAAAGGTTTGTCAGAATCAGTTCCATAAGCAATAAATGAAATCAATGAGATGCAGCCATCATGAGAAAACATTTGCATGGGCAAATGCCACTCAAATTACATTGTGTTGTAGCTATTTACAATTATTTTTAATTAAACTGAATCAAAAAAATGATAAAAATATTTATTTATTTAAAAAAACAAAACGTCGAATATAATATCAATATATAAATAATATATATTAAAATAATATTTTTATATATTTAAAATAAAATAGATGTAATAAAAATTACCAAACAATAATCAAATATAACTGAACATAGGAATATTAATTATACTAAATAATTAATGAATGAATTAATGAATTTTTAAATATAAATTCCATAAGAGTCCAATGTCAAAGTTTTCTAATCAAGCCATCATCAGGAAAAAAATAAATAAATAAATAAAAAAAAAATAATATATATATATATATATATATATATATATATATATATATATATATATATATATATATATATATATATATATATAGGCAAATATCACTCAAATTACATTGTTATTGTAGTTTAGTTATTTTCAAACACACGCACACGCACACACACACATATATAATGTATAAATATCTATATAAATATAAATTCCAATGTCAGTTTCTAATCAAACCATCATCATGAAAAATTACATTGTTATAATTATTTGCTATCAACTAAATTACACTAAACTAAAATTTATTTAATAAAATTATATTCAATAAATTATTTATAATTAATGAATCTATGAAATTATAAATATGAACTGAATTCAACATCACAGTTCTAGCACACTCAGTATATAACATTTTTTTGCAGGTCAGGTATGACAAATTGGTAAACAGAAGCGAATTTGCTTGTAGTACCAGGTGCAGTGGCAAATAAGTGTGTGTGATGCTATAACGGGTGTGTGTGCATGTGAGAAAAACACATTTCTATTATAATCCTCAGAGCTATTTCTGCAGTGATAGATGCCAATAGGCCATGCTGAAGGGGTCACTATGTATTTGAGTGCGTGCGTGCGTGCGTGTGTGTGTGTGCACGTGTGCGCGTCAGATCTCCTGAGGGATTTATAAACAAGTCCAAGAAACCCCATCTGCATCCTGTCTGACACCCCAGACACTGACTGCCACTCAATAACAAGTAGGCATTATTAATCAGCCATCACCTTCACAACTTACAACTCATCAACTTAACCAAACCAACTCACACTCACATATTATGTGAACAAAGAGAACAACGATTTTAAACTGATCACCTTAATTAGAAAACTATACAAATCAGTTTCCAAATTAAAGTAAAATATAAAACAGGTAATTGTGAGATAAAGTTTACAATAAGCATCAAATTGAGAGACATAAAATTATGAGATATGAAGTCACAACTGTGATATTACTCGCCATTTTGAGACACTGTCACAATTACGAGATAATCATAACTGAAAAAAGTCACATTGTGAGACATTAAGTTACAATTCTGAGATATAAAATCACAACTATGAGATATTAAGTCCCATTTTGAGATGCTGTCACAATTATGAGATAGTCACATATGTGAGACATTGCAATTATGAGATATAAAGTCACAACTATGAGATGCATGATCACATTGTAAAAGTCACAATAATGAGATATAAAGTTACAAGTAACATTGTGAGATATTAAATAACACTGAGACATGAGAGTCCCAATTATGAAACATAGTGACACAGTAATGAGATATGAAGTTGCAAGTGTGAGATATGAAGACTTCCTTGATTTTGAGGTATAGATATAGACACTTTTTATAGGGCTACTTTTTATCAGTATTTGGCTTTGAAGAAAGCGGTTGTGGCACTATCTGCACTAAAAGAGAGCAGATCGCTCACAACACGTTATGCACTTGCTTTGTTACAGTAATAACGGGAAGGCCTGCAGTGTAGACACGGTGTAAAATGCTCTACTGAGAACACATTCAAACATTGGCGCCAGTGGATTGGATAACTCCTGCACAGCTGTTTGACTGCAGCCAGTCAGCCGTGACGTCTTGACAACGAACACCAGTCCGAGTAAACAAACAGCGCTTCCAAAGACCAGGTGCGAACTGACAGACAAGAGCCTGATGTTCACACATAAACATAATACCACACCTCCCTCCCTGCCATATGCACACAAAGCAGTAAATGTACAGTTTGAAAAGGATCTCAAAGATTCATTTGAGAAAGGAAATTGGAGAAAGAGATGAGGAATGGGATCAGGACATGATGCAAGCTGGACTCGAACCTGCCAGGCTCCATGTGTGCACTAAGGCTCAATACAGTATGTCTGGTAACTGGGTATTAGTCCCCCCCCCCAAAAAAAGATACATTATGACTAAAATACGTGTCAAAAAGTGCTTTCCCGAGTTCTGATTGAGACAAAAGTGTCAGTGGGTGAGATTTCAGTGAGAGGAGATAAACACAAGTGGAATGTACAAGTTCAACAGAGAACGGCAAGAGGTCCTCAGAGATAAGCTGTGACAAGAGACTTCAATGGGCTAACCACTTCCTCCTGCGCACATCCGCTTTATCTCTCTATCCTTCATTGTAAATATTTAGCACTGAAGTGAAAAAGAAGAAAATAATACATTTGTGTGTCAGGGAACCTGTTATGAATGGAAAAACTCAAGGTTAGTAGCTCTTTTAGTTTTCTATATACGTAAATACATACAGTACACAGAGTATTATTCCCAAAGTTCATAATTTTTCCTTTTCATTCAGCAGAATAGGAATAAAATTATCTTGGCAAACTTTTCATTTACTTTTTCAAAAATCTGTTCAGTAATAAACTATGGTGCTTAACATGCCCTGGATAGTTTATGCTACAGATTTAATTGATAACTTGGATTTTGTGGTGGTGATCTCTTTGACCAGAACACTCTAGAAACCACATGAAAAAGTATTAAAAACCAATTAGAACACCTTAGAAACCACATACTGCACGCAATCACTCACTATACCTTAGGTGGTGAGTTTTGCTTCATTTCTTCAAAATTTAGCTACACTGTGTATCACTTTTTTGCACTTACCGTATGTTTTAATTATACAAAAAATACCATTTAATTATATATGTATGTATATGTGTGTGTGTGTGTGTGTATGTCTGTATGTCTGTATATATGTATATATATATATATATATACATAACCGTAAGTCGTAGAGACTTGAAACTTGGAGGGATGGTAGTACTCACACCGCCTACAACGTGACCGAGGCTCGCCCCAATCGGCCTGACGGGGGTGCTACAGCGATCAAAAGTACGAAATCGCTCATAACTCCTAAACCGTCAGTCGCAGGCTCAAGTGTCTGGAATCCTTGGCTCATGCCGGACAAAACGCACACCTCAGATTCAATCGTGAGCCCAGCGAAATTTTCGGGTATTTCACATTTTTTGCGAAACCTACTTTTGCCAACTAGTCCTAGGTTTTTCGCCCGATTAGAACCAAACCAGTGCAGAAAGATTCTCTGGAGAGTGAATATCAATAATTATAAAAAAAAAGTTGAACTTTCAACTCACCGTGCCAAAGGGATGCCAATGCCTATAAAATGCCTATAACTCCTGAACGAAAAGAGATATCTTAACCAAACTCGGAACACTTATGTAAGAGCTCAAGCTGAGGTCACAGGAAAAAAAAATGCGGGGATTGGCCACTTGGTGGCGCTATAAGAGGGAAAAAAACGGCTGTAACTAGGCAACTGTTTGTCCAGTCAACATGAAAATCGCTGTGCATGGTCTTGGTCCAAAGTACCACAAGTGTCTATGGGGACATTTGCGTATCTCCAAAAAACATGGCCACCATTGGCCGATGAAATTTGAGCATCTATTAGACAAGGTTAACGGAGGCCAATCGGAATGAAACTCGGTGGGCCTGTTTGACTCACGGATTTTTTGAGGATGTAAACGATTGTACATTGCATGGTTTTCTGCACACACACACACAATATTTGTATCGTATGATAGACCTCCTTATTCTGAACAACTTTGCTTCTAGAACCACACTGTAAAAAATTTCAAGCGGTTTCAACTAATTATTATTTGGCAACTAGTTCCACAGAAATTTTACGTTCAGTCAATTTCTGACTTCAAAGTGTTGCCTGAATTGTTATTTTTTAGTTGGCTCAACCTTTACTGAAATTTTATAGTGCACGTGCACGTGTTTTTATTAGTTGAGTCAACATTAGCATAGCTAATTGTTGACTCGATTTGAAAATAACCATTCATTTGATGTTTTTCAAATATATTTGTGTAGACTTAATATAATATGTCCTCTCAACTAAGGCCAAGCAATAAAATTAGCTCAACTTAAATATTTTTGCCCTTCCAACATTTTGTTAATTTGATTTTTTACAGTGCACTGCTGTCAATCAAATTTTGAGATTTTTAAATGATTGAGAAGATGTGAAAAACCTACTTTTGCAAACTAGTCCTAGGTTTTTCGCTCAATCTGGAAAAAATCACCGCAGTGCAATTCTCTGGACTCTCTAGGTAAATAATTATCAAAAACATGTTGAAATTTACCCTTTTGGAAGCTATAACGGGTCCTTTAGCAAAGGGGCCTGTCCAAATATACCCAAAAGCCTATAAAGCCTAAACGAAAACTCAAAACTTCATGAAACTCGCTGAGCACATGCAACAGGTGATTCTCAACGAGCATGCAAAGTTTCAGGGAGATCGGGCCACAGCTGGCACTATAACAGTCATAAACGACTAAAAATATTACATTTCTATGGTAAATCACCTGGATTTGTCAAAAATGCTTTTTTAATAATTGATTTAGGTGGTTACAGGCTTGCTCAATAATATGTAATGTTTTTTTTCTTATGTGTTTAAATGCCTAAAGCGCTTCAACCCCGGTAATCGCTGCTTGCAGCTATATTTCTAATTATAATTATTGTGATCTTTTAAAAGTGATAATTAATTTTAAAAAATCACTTATTATAAAAATAAACTGAATTAAATATTAGACCTCAAACACAGATTTCAGATCTTCCAGTGACGTCTACAGAAAAACAGTAGCACAGTAAGCTAGAAGAGATTCTCACTGGAGTGACAAAAGCGCCTGCACTTCTAAAGAAATCTTTAGCTACATTAAACACGCAGGCTGCACTTTACCTTCATTTCATGTGGTCGCAAAGAGGAGGGACAGGAAAAGATGACAAACGCAATGAGATATGCATTAACATACACGTGGTTTCTTTGCGTGCTAAGAACTGTAATCTACCTGATACTGTAAAGAATAACACAATCCTGCTCATGTCTACCGTTAGGGATAAAACGCATAAACTGCAAACAGCCCTAATCTTGCTTGTTCAAAGTCTGTTTTCTTTTCTTTTTCTTTTGGTTAGTAGTTAAAAAAAAACATATGCAGAAGTGAGTGTAAATGTGTGTATTAGTGTGCATACTGGCAGCTGAGTAATTTTGAGAGAGTGAAACAGAGATGGAGACAGAGGGACAAAGTGAAAAGGACAAAGAGAAAAACTTGACGTCCCACAAGTGCAGTAAGAGAGAGGGCCTGTCGCCCTCCTTGGCCCATCCGTACAGGAAAAGCTGCGTAAAGCTGATAGGAGCCCCGTCTGCCCTCTTGCTCTGACAGACCACAGGGCTCTGCGCGGGCACAGACCAGACCCACACAGGGGCCACCAACGAGACCTTTGGAGAGTAAAATGCCCTAATAAATGATACAAAGACCTGCCCTATGATGGAGCAATGAGACTCAGTGCCAAACAGGAAATTACCCTTGATAAGAGGAACCGCTTCTTTGTGTAATCCAACATTAGAGTCCCTGACTGCAGTATTGTTTATCAGTCAGTCACCCTAACGAGTAAATGACTTTTTTGGAGCTATAAGCAACAATATTAAGTATCCCAACTGCGAAAAATGACTGATTAACTGTAGTTTTACATAAAACTAAGCCGTTTAGCACTTTGAACCCTGTAATCTTGCCCAAAGCAACTTTTTATTGCTCAGAGGTTGCTCTTTTACTAACTTTTTGGAGTTATCAGTTCTATCGTGACAACTCTCTGAAGATTTTAGCATGGTAATGATATGGCAATGTTAATGTGCTTGGTCTTGGCGGAATCTGCTACGCTGCTGCTTCTGTTGGTTATTGTAGATTATTGCTGCTGCTGCTGCTGTAAGCAAGTACAGGAACTTGCTACTGCAAATTCATACAGTACGCCAATACAGGAGTATTTAAGACATACTGCTGCTGCACAAATAGCATATATAATAACCCGTAGCAGATCTATACAGGTGGAGCTGGGGAGGTGGAGGGTTTCAGAGGCACTCTAAAAGTGCTGGGAGCTGCTCTAGTGAATGCTAACCAACCATTTAAATGTAAAGCGGCAAGCTCATTGGCTGCGTATGCAACATTAACCAATTTGCATTGATAACCCATCAGCCTGTGCCATCTAGAGTTTCATGACAGAACTTGGCATTTATGGCAGTATCATCTTTATCTCGGATGTTTCTCATAAAATGTTTGTAAAATGAAAAAAGTATCTTAAGCTCACCAAGGATGAATTTATTTGATTAAAAATATGGTAAAACAGTAATATTGTGAAATATTATTACAATTTAAAACAGCTGTTTTCTATTTGAATATATTTTTAGATTTATGAGATGGCAAGGCTGAATCACATGATCTTTCAGAAATCATTAATTCTAATATGCCGATTTATTGCTCAAGAAACATTTCTTATTATTATTAATGTTGAAAGCAGTTGTGCTGCTTAAAGGAACACTCCACTTTTTTTTGGAAATAGGCTCATTTTATAACTCCCCTAGAGTTAAACAGTTGAGTTTTACCGTTTTTGAATCCATTCAGCCGATCTCCGGGTCTGGCGGTAACACTTTTAGCTTAGCTTAGCATAGATCATTGAATCAGATTAGACCATTAGCATCGTGCTCAAAAATGACCAAAGAGTTTCGATATTTTTCCTATTTAAAGCGTGACTCTTCTGTAGTTACATCGTGTACTAAGACCGACGGAAAATGAAAAGCTGCGATTTTCTAGGGTGATATGGCTAGGAACTATACTCTCATTCCGGCATAATTATCAAGGAACTTTGCTGCCGTACCATGGGTGCAGCAGGCGCAATGATATTACGCAGCGCCTGAAAGTAGTCCCCAGCTATACCTATCAGCAGCAAAGTTCCTTGATTATTACGCCGGAATGAGAGTATAGTTCCTAGCCATATCGGCCTAGAAAATCGCAACTTTTCATTTTCCATCGGTCTTAGTACACGATGTAACTACAGAAGAGTGAAGCTTTAAATAGGAAAATTATCTAAACTCTTTGGTCATTTTTGATGACCAAATGCTAACGGTCTAATTCCAATTCAATGATCTATGCTAAGCTAAGTTAAAAGTGCTACCGCCAGACCCAGAGATCAGCTGAATGGATTCAAAAACGGTAAAACTCAACTGCTTAACTCTAGGGGAGTTGTAAAATGAGCCTATTTCCAAAAAAAGTGGAGTGTTCTTTTAATATTTTTGGGGAAAACGTGATACTTTTTTTTTCGGGATTCACTGATGGATAGAAATTTCAAAAGCATTTATTTGAAATGGAAATATTTTGCAACATTATAAATGCCTTTACTGTCACTTTTGATCAATTTAATGCATCTTTGCTGAAAGTATTAAGAGTTTTGAACAATAAAACTCATTTGCCTGTTTTAAATGCTGGTCTTCCAACCAGTCTTCTTAACTAGCATAACTAGCAAGACTTTCTAGGTCAACCACCAGCCTCTCCAGCAAATCTAGAATAACATGTAAGTAACATGTAAGATTTCTAAAATCTGAAGTGTCAAAAGTCTCTCTTTGCTCTCCATTTAATCTCATTGCTGCCTAGGAAAAACACCTGCAATGTTAGAGATCTCATTCGTGATTTTTCTTGCCTGTGAGGTGTTTTGTGTGGTTACACACATCTATTTCGCTCAAACATGTTCACACACATGTGCACAGGGACAAAGAGGGCAGGAGGTCACAGTCATCTCGACACCCACTGAGGTTTATCATGCTTTTTTAACTGCTTTCCACACCCCACCCAATCAATCCAGTCCCACCTTTACAAACTAACTCTCATACGCACGAGCAAACACCTGGGTTGAACTCAGATCTGTCGTTTTATCATTTCATGTGGTCCCTCCAGGGAGGGGCAGGAAAGGCAGAGACAACTAAAAAGCATGTAAGGGAACAGCGTGAAATGAAACACACATTCTCTTTCTTTCTCTCTCTCTCTCTCTCTCTCTCTCTCACACACACACACACACACAAGGTGATTCAGCTCTTCTGTTGAGTAAAATGATTGGTTTACAAAAAGCCAGCTTTTCATTTTCTATTATAGATCACGATGTGACATTTCAAATGAATTATATGTGCCTTTGGAAGAATGTGTGTGTTTTGGGGGCTGTGAAACCAGAGCAACCTGCTGCAGACTCATTTTTTTTTATTTCGCTTTAATAACAGGATGACCCGACATGAACTTTGTCACTCACTAAATGAGTTTGACTGTTCATTTAGCCCTTTTAAGTCTTAAGTCTTTTCAATTCCTTTTACGTTCTCTCACATCTGGCTCAGGGTCAAATGGAAAGACTGAGACTACTAAGAGGTTTGGCACACTGTCCTTAAAACATAGAGAAGAGGTTTGTACTAGTACTGGTACTGAAGGTCTGACATCAAATACTTTTTTGATTGAAGAGACAGTTGACCTCATCATACTCAACCTCATGTCATTTCAAACTATTATTAACTATTAATTTTTGTTAGAATATACTTGCAGCTCTTGTCTGCACACCAAAACACACATTGACTAGGGATCGTCAAGCTACAAAAGAACAAAAAACACAATAAAATATAGAGTTCTGTGCCAAATTCCAATTCTCCGAGGAACTGAACAATTGTTTAGTGTCAAAATCATCAAAACTGGTATGAGGCATCCTGATGTACAAAGTTTGAATATGCTTGCATTATTTCAATGACGCAAATCGCACTACTTTTATGCCACTTTTCTGTCATATTTTCAGCTCAACAGATCTCATCTCCATTTATATTAATTGTATGGAAAAGAGCTCATGGACATTCTGGAAAATAATTCTTTTTGTGCTTCACTGAAGAAAAAAAAAAGTTGGATATAAAACAGCATGAGAGTAAGGAAATTAATTTCCATTTTGGGGTGAACAACCTCAAAGATTTGTTAGAAAATGTTAGAACTGCTATAGCTCTAATCTAGCTTGCAGACTTTTATACCTGTATTGGGGCCCATGGAGGAGTGATTACCATCGACCATACTTAATGCAATACAATGAGCCAACATGCTTCACATACCAGAGTCACACACACACACACATACATACACACACACACACACACACACACACACACACAGAGACCACCTTCACTGTACCAAACCACACAATGCTTAATTACTGTAGTCAGTCAGCTGATGAACAAATTTTAGCTTTAAAATGCAAGGTCATCAAAAGAATAAAATAAAATAAAATTCTTGTCATCATTTACTTATCCTCATGTCATTCTAAACCTGACTTTTGTAGAACATTTAATTTTTAAGTATGTTTAACAAGTTTTTGTTTGCCTGTTTGTTTATGACATAATTTTCACTTTTGGCTGAACTATCCCTTTACAGTATATTTTCTTTCAAATGCAACTGTTTAAAAGTTTGGGGTCTATAAGTTTTTTAAAAGAAGCTTCCAAGGCTGCATTTATTTGATCAAAAATGCAGTAAAAAGTAATATACTGTTTAAATATATTTCAAAATGTAATTTATTACTGTTTGCAAAGCCTAGTTTGATGCTTAAAAGAACACTCCACTTTTTTTGAAAATAGGCTAATTTTACAACTCCCCTAGAGTTAAACAGTTGAGTTTTACCGTTTTGAATCCATTCAGCCGATCTCCGGGTCTGGCGGTAGCACTTTTAGCTTAGCTTAGCATAGATCATTGAATCTGATTAGACCATTAGCATCTCGCTCAAAACTGACTTAGAGTTTCGATAATTTTCCTATTTAAAACTTGACCCTTCTGTAGTTACATTGTGTACTAAGACTGACGGAAAATGAAAGTTGCGATTTTCTAGGCCGATAAGGCTAGGAACTATACTCTCATTCCGGCGTAATAATGAAGGAACTTTGCTGCCGTACCATGGGTGATATTACGTAAAACTCAACTGTTTAACTCTAGAGGAGTTCTTAAATGAGCCTATTTTCAAAAAAGTGGAGTGTTCCTTTAAGAAACATTTTATTATTATATATTTGATTGTTTTTTATTATTTAATTTTTTAATGTTAAAAAAAACTGCTGCTTCTTATTTTTGTGGAAACTGATTTTTTCAGGAATCTTTAACAGAAAGCATTTATTTGAAATAGACTTTTTGTAACAAATGTAAATATACTTTTTCTCTTGTACTCATTTTAATGCTTCCTTTTTAAATAAAAGTATTTTTCTTACAAAAATAAGCTCATCCCAAAATTTTGAAATGTAGTGTATGCAACAGCTCAATGAAAAATCTCTAAACCAAGGATACTTACAGGAAGTGAGATCACATCTTTGCTGAGGAAGAAGAATGGACATACAAAACCAGGCCAAGGTCATGTGAGCAAGTCTTATCTATTCTCTTTTCATCGTTGGCTTTTTTCCCGCAAATGTAAAAAGCGTACGCAAACACTCTCTCTCTCTCTCTCTCTCTCTCTCTCTCACACACACACATCTCTTTATCATGGCTTTCCCACATCAACAAATGTCCACTCACTTCCTTTAACCCTCACAGTGAATGAAAAATGCTTTTGAGAAATTCTGAAGTAGGTTTTTTCCTGCCACTCATACATCTATCTTGAGAAAAGAGATATGTATTGTGTGTAAGTCGCGGCGGTGCCAGTTGACATACTGCACGTGTGGTAACGGTTCATATCACAAGCCACTGAGAAAAATACAGACTTCCAGTAAGGCGCCAAGCATCAGAGGTCTTCTGCCCACCGGTATCCAGTGAGCAGCAGCCTCCCCTGAGAGAGAAAGAAAGTGAGAAACGGAACGGAGGGACCCCCTTCTGAGGGAACACCCTCTGAAGACAAGCACCTGGCCTTTGTGTGCGTGTATCGGAGTAAACGTGCCTTTGTGGGTGTGTGCATCTGTGTGTTTGTTATGATGTTATGAGTGAGTGTTTGCACGTGTATGTGTGTGTGTTACAGGATGCGGAGCCCCCCCCCCCTCCCCTCCTCCCCTCCTCCCCTCAACTAGCCCCCAGAGGCCTGCAGGGGCGTGTGTGTTATTGTGAGACGGGTGTAAAGAATAACACACCTCCTGTCCCTCCCCTGTTATTTCTTGCTCTGTCTCTCATCCCCCCCCCCCCTCCAAAAAAACCCAAAACAAATAAAAATAAAATAAAGACAACTTGAAATAAAAAGTGAATTCACTTATTAATTATTTAATGAATTAATTTTAAAAAAATAATAATTTAGTTTTAATTTAAAAAAATGATTAGTCAGTTAAGGATTTGATACGATTACTAATTTCTCGTCATCAGAATATCAGATAAATTGATCTACCTCAAGCAAGTGACTGTTTTTATGCATATTTTGAAAATCATATTTATATCTTTGTTTTTCCATTTCACATTTTATGCGATATACCTGAATTCACATAAAGATTAAACAAATTTCAAATTTTTTTGCATTTTCCATTTCACAGTTGACATTTTTGGCATCATCAAAGTTTTATGGCATTGGTCAATCAAAAGACCACTGAACAAGTCCAGTGTTGTTATTAACTAAAATTAAAACTAAAACTATTAAAAATCATTTTCAAATGAAAAAGTATTGAAATAAATAAGTTGAAGAACTAAAATACTAAAATTAATACTGAAATAAAAATTTGAAAGTGATTAGTTTTTACATGTAAAAAAAACATGTAAAAATAAAAATGTCAAAAGCATAACAAAGTTGAAAGTTGAAACAAATTAAAATCAAAATATAAAAATAAAAGCTAACTCTAAATAATAATAAATAATATAATAGGACATAAATAATATTAAATAACATGGTCATACAAAGTGAACTAACTTTCCTGACCACTTTAAGAACTCCCTGTTCCGCTGATGTAATCAAGACCAAGTGGGCGGGGAAAAGTAATATTAACCAATAACATCACAGCCGAACATTCTTAATTCAATCAAATGCTCAAGGACTGTCGAGTCCGGTCCTATAATACCTTCAGAAATCTCCACAGAACATCACATTCACAAAGATCTACTCATCCTCAATCTTTTCTGGCTTCATTTAGCAAATCTGTTGGTTAATTTGTGTATAGGTCTCTCACCCATAGAATTGCATAGACTTTGCCCACACAATCAATGCAAAAAACATGAAAAAAGATCACGTACGCATGTACGTCATGTTTTTAATGCCGAGCAAAGGATTCGGCCTCCTTTTTTTCCAGACTTATATTTGAGTTTTATAAAATTGGAGTTAGTGGGAGTTAGCATCATCATTCATTTCCATGTGCTTTTAATAGGATGGTAAAACTGCTTCATATTGCACAGCAGAGTCAAGACTGTGTTCTGGAATGAACCAGACAGGCTGACGACGGGTTTTGTTGTCAAACTCTGGTGCCCCCCATCTCCTGGCCAGGCAGAAAGAGTGTGTGTGTCTTTTTCAGGGGAGGGAATGTTGCTATTTTCCAGCCACTCAGCAGGAAACGCATCATCACTCATTGTGGGAGACGTGTGCACTGTTTTTACAGGAAAGTGCAAAAATAACCTCAAGCCAAAGGTTCCACCGGAGCCACTGGACTCAACATGACAAAGGTCCAGTAGCGGCTGAAGTTTTACATTAAAGGAAAAGGATATCACTGCAGAGGCCAGAGAAAAGGGTCATGTTTGATTTAGCCGTGGTTTTAATGAGATCCCTTTGATAGAAGGCATAGGCAGGATCCAAAATCATTTTTTGCCAATCACAACTGAATTGAGCAAATGTGCCTTAATATAATAATAAAATTATGCCATAAATAAATACCTAAATAAATAAACTTAATATTATATATTTAATGATTTATGACATTTTTGAAAATGATTTCTCCATAATACAAAAGTAACGCAATAATACAAATGACTATATAACTACAATAATACACCTTTCTAATTTTCATGTGTTTTTCATTTAAGTCTATTTCAATTTCTCAAAATATTTAATTGTAGTATCATTAGTATTAGTATTATTATATATATTTCTAGTAATAATGCACTATTCATTAAAATGGAAACAAGAGGAAAAGGAGAAGAGTGTGTGCAGGCATTCTCTGAGCATGATTTACACACACAGGAAGGACATGGACTCAGAAGTCTAATCAATGCTGAGAATGATTAGTGGTAGAAAATAAAACAGGGGAAGTCATTCATCAGTGTTTTCTCAGAGAGAGCTGCTTTCAAGATACAGCGTCTCTGTAACAGAGAGACACGGATGCGGCAGCACTGGACAACGGAGACATTCGTAGGTCAGTGACCCTTGTTAAGAAGAGCGGGACATCAGAGGGACAGGAAAGCTTAGAGTTACACAAAACCATGCTTTAACATGTTTAGATTTTAGGTTAAAGGGAATGGGTCATCATTTACTCTCCCTCCAGTCAAATTTCAAATCTGTGACTTTATTTCTTCTATGAATCACGAACATGATCAAAACTTGATTAATAAAGTCCAGCTGAATCACTGATTCAACACTGATTCAATGCTGTTACAATGTCAGCAATCAATGCTGAACTGACAATCTCACAGTCTTAGTTCCCAAATAGTAGAAGACATAAGGACAAGAGTAGCATGACAGTACTGGAAACACTGCACGATGTTGATGTAAGCAGTTCAAGTCAACTTCACTGATGTCCCTCTGTAAACACAAGCCGCTGTGTTTTCTGACGGAACGCAGAGGAAATGCTTTAAGGAACGTGCAGATGGAAATGAGCGCAGTGCTCAGGAATGGAGGATGTTTGACGCTTTTCCCTAATAACCCCCTTTCCCTTCCATTCCTCCTCCTCCTTCTCTCCTCTCCCTCTCTCCACAATGCTGGAGGAGTTGTTGTCACCTCCTGTGATTGTGCAGTAAGGCTAGAGTACAGTGGGGCCTACAAAATACCCTCCGCTGCCTCTTAGTGACCCCAGATGCCTCTGAACTCTCTGGGATTTAGCGAGAGGAATCCCATGAGCGAGAATTTTTAGACAGAAATGGGAACACAGGTCATATATATGCTCTGGAGGATGTAGCTGTGCTTTAACAACAATGCAGACCTCCCATGATACCTCCACCGCTACAGACATGGCGTCAACGAGGTGCGTTCCTCTATATGACAGACAAGATCTGACAACGAGATGTGGTGGTTTATCACCGCCTGGATCTAGTTGACCTTTTGAAGACAGACACTTTGAAAGATGATACTGCTGTCCAGCCTAAACCTGGTATGCTGCATCTTTGCGCCTTCCAGTGTTTTATATATGTGTCTATAGAATAAAATGCAAATCTAAATAAATTCATATTTTTTATGTTGTTGAATGAAGTTTCTTTCAAATGTATCATGGTTTCCACAAAAACATTAAGCAGCAAAAACTTCTTCCAACACTGATAATAATAAAAATCACTATTAACAATTAAGAACTTATACAAATTGATAATAATTAAACAGCAAATCAGCATATTATAGATTTCTGAAGGATCATGTGACACTGAATGGACTGGAGTGATGGTTACTGAAAATTTAGCTTTGCCATCATACAAATAAATTACATTTTAAAATGTATTCAAATAGAAAACAATTATTTGAAATTGCAATAATATTTCATATTATTACTGTTTTTTAACTGTGTTTTTGATCAAATAAATGTAGCCTTGGTGAGACCCTTCTTTCAAAAATCATCCAACTTTTGAATGTTTTGAAAGTATAATGTCTTGAAAACAAAATGGAAATAGAAAATATATACTAACTTTTCATATAAAAACTATTTATCAGTGAACTCATTCTCTGAATGAATGAATTACCATCCAAACAATAAAAAATTATTTACAGATGACCGCAGTATTTGGGCAAAAGAAAAATGGGCAAAAAAGAGAAGTCACGAGATGTTTGGTCTTTTGTGGTAAGTAAAAGCACAGCGAGAGGTCTGATTTCTTGTGGTGTGGCTTTGACAAATAAAACAAATGTCTTATTGTCTTGCTTTCTGGAATAATTAGCTAAAGCTGGCACGACTTCAGCTCTGATGAGTCCAGGGAATTTTTCCAGATAAAATGCATATGTCTTTCCATAGCAAGAGCAAACAAGTTTTTTAGGAATGTCTCTGGCAAGCTCAAGGGTAAATTCCTGTCTATCTTATACCTATTTCTGTGTCTTCATCTTGAAGGACAGTCTAGGCTTCCATGGTTCATTCTTATCTGCATGAATGCTACACCTCAGTGCAATTCAAAGAAAATCATTTCAATTCAAATTCGGTTTTCTGCTATAGATGTGTTCTGGCCTTTGGACACCCATTCAAATAAATCAGCTTCAAAATTTCAACTAATTTCCAATTTCCAAAGCTTAAAATTCAATATTGAATCCAATATTTGGTAATAATATAGCATTATGAGAAACAGTTTTTGTAGGCCAGTCATTCTTGACCAGGAACACCAGAAGTTTAACAAAATAGGAAAAAAAATCCCCCAAAATTACAAAAATGATCATTTTTGGGAAGCTGTTATAGCCTGTGTGAGCAAAGTCAGTAAGTTTTAGTCCAATGCAATAACATAGACTAGCTTTTTTTTTTTAGGACAAAGAAAAATCTCTCCAGGTCAAAATGAATGGAATAAAACATGAGGATTACAGTAAATCATTATTCACTCTTATTTTGTTGCCAACAATGAAAGTTCACAATGAAATAACTTTTCACATGAATTGTAATCATAAGTTACTATACATTACATTCTTTTTCTGCATTTCACGTTTGGCGCTGACATCCGGTTGTCGTCATTTGACATTTCAGTTTGGGGATTTTTTTCCTGATATCTGATGAATTCAGTGGGTTTTCATATGTCACGCTACTGTCCCATGCATGCACACTGATGTAGCTCTAGATTAAAAGCCACAGGTACCTACAGAGCCAAAGTTTGCACCAACTCGCAGAGCCACAGTGATGAAGTCTTTCATCTGGCTGTGGTACGGTGGAGCAGCGCTGCATGTGCTTTCATTTCATTTTCAACCCTTTCCTCCCTTTCCTTTCTCTCTTTCGCTTTGAGTGTGTATAAAAGCAAAAGGTCCCTCAATTTTGCTGCACCTTGCACAATGCTAATTACGCACTACCCATGTTATGTAGAGCATGTATCAACCACAAACTTCAGCCTCTGCACACTGCACCTGTATGTCCTGGCATTTATCTATCAAATATGTTCAGAGAAACTGCCCCAGAACTCACAAACCGAATGAGATAAATGTAAAATTCGAGAATTTAGATTTTAAAACTACCTAATGCACACGATGAATCCACAAACACATCAAAAGTGACTAGTTCTGGAGAATCAGTCGCCAGTACGCCTACACTCGAAACTTACTGAACGACAAAGGATACAAATTGGTATCTGCTCAAGATAAGCTTGAACAAATATTGTGTGTGCCTTGAAATAGCCTGAAAACACTAACGTACAAATGTATAGCTTGCATGTTTGTGCATGTGTGTGTGTGTGTGTGTGTGTGTGTTAGTAGGTGAGGTGAAAGCTTATGGTGAACTTCAAAGCACGTAGAGGTAACTGGGTTCATGTGCTGTAAGTAGAGCTCAGAGTTAAACATTTTTCAAAAGCATGAGAAAGAGGGGGAAGTGAGAAAGCTTGTTTTTTTCTAAAATAACTTAATGAAAACCATGTGGGTTCATTTATTAATTTGGATGAGTAACTCTTAGTACGTTAATGACATTATCAATGGAATTAAAATAGTAAAAATGGCAATAAAATGATATGAATGATAAAGGGTGTATTGAATTACACAAGATGGGCTACACACAAGATTGTATCACTATACCACAGATATAGTAACACGTCTCTAGCTTTGGGTGCAAACTGCCAAGGCTCCAAAACAGAAAGCACATGCCATTTTTACAGTAGTCAAAGTGCTTATGAGGGCACATGGGACTAACAAAACTGACCCACATTGAATTCTGTATGCATGTGTGTGTGTGTTTGACTACTTAAAGGGCATAAAACAATGGTGTACATATTTAAAAACACAAGAGAGTTATGAAACAACATGTTGGGTGCCAAAACCTCATTAAATGAGTCTAAACAATATTATCATTATTTCACTTTGACTTTAAGGAAATGAACATGGACTCCCATTACATGCTCTACAAACTTGTTGGCATGACCTTAAAATGCTGACCTCTGAACCCCAGAGATTTGAACCACAAACATTTTCACTTCAACCGCCTTGACTTCTATGTAGCAGTTATAGGCTTGAAGCTAAAAAAAAAAACTAGCGCATCAGAAATTAACTAAAAAAAAGTGTTCAGTTTGCACCCAATTCTAGATTTGATTTAGTAATGATTGTGAATCTAAAACAAACATGATTCCATCGACGAGCAATCTGTCCACAAAGAAACTAAAGTGGCCCATAAGGCAAGATAACAGCCAATTAGTACACATTTGATGTGAAACAGTATTTTGGACCAATGAGATTCCAAAGTGGAAAGAACAATTCAGCATTACACTACAGAAACCACAGCCAACCAATCAATAAAATATCTGTTTATCATGGACAAAAACTATATAGCACATGGTGTATGTTTCACAACAAAAGCAACACATGTTAACATATATGTGACCCTGGACCACAAAACCATAAGGGTCATAAGGGGGTCAATTTTTTTTAAATTGAGATTTATACATCATCTGAAAGCTGAATATATAAGCTTTCCACTGAGATAGGCCTATGATTTGTTAGGATAGGACAATATTTGGCCAAGATCCAACTATTTGCAAAAAAAAAAAAAAAAAAATCTAAATATTGAAAAAATTGGCTTTAAAGTTGTCCAAATGAAGTCCTTAGCAATGGATATTACTAATCAAAAATTAAGTTTTGATATGTTTACGGTAGGAAATTTACAAAATATCTTAAGTTAACATGATCTTTACTTAATATCCTAATGAAAAATTGATAATTTTGACCCATACAATGTATTGTTGGCTATTGCTACAAATAAACCCGTGCGACTTATGTCACTTGCCCTGTCTGACCGGTGGTGCAATGACGGAATGCATATATTTGCAAACAGTTTTTATGTCTTTCAAGCTTAAACGGTTGGTTTTCTTGGTGCAAATTATTCTGATTTAAATATGTCTCCATGTTAAATGTATCCAGCTGGCTAACACAGCTGAGGTTTTGTCAAAGTTGCAAGACTAATTTGTGGCGTCTTGGAAGCATCAGCTACAAAGGGGTTGAAAATCATAAAGAAATCGCATTATGACATCATTTTCCAGCAAAAGTGGGTTTGTGAATTTATAACTGTAATGAAGTTACATCATAGTTGTATCATTTCCAGCTATTACTGCAAATTTAAAACCTAATAAATTATTTGTTGCAGCTTGTTACTCATCTAAAATATAATGAACATATTTACAATATATATGACACTGACTCAACTGCATCACGGCAAACCCCTTCTCTTGGTGCTCAGGTTTTACTTACGTTAACGTGACAGTCACAGACTGGAATCTACTGGGACAGGAAGCAGAATACTACTGTAGTCTCAGGTATGTAGAGACAGTATGATGATAAAGAACAGTCCAACCCATACAAATATCCTACGAGTGACTGGAATGCTGAAACTATGATGTCACAGGTGGAGGAGTCCAGACGATGTTTTGTTGGGGCGTGTAGATGGAGGTGAGGAGGGGGGCGGACCACACCTTTCAGGTAAATGTGTTTCCCTGTAATGACAGGTAATCCTGCCGGTATTTTTAGCTCAGTGTTGGGAGGAGGCCCTGACGGGGTGACAGTAAGGATTTGTATTTCCATTTACACACCGAGCAAGCAAAGAAACAAAAGTGGCTTGTATGGAGGGGTGAATCAGAGACAGGAACAAGTGCTCTAGAGACAAATGACAGGTTGACAAAGACCCTTTCAACGCTGAAACCACTCTCTGTTTGCTCCACCTCACTCGTGGCAGCCCTGATAGTTGGTTTTAGTCATCAGGCACCTCAAAGCACCTCAGGAGCTTTAGAAATGTGTCGTCAAATCACAAGACTTACTACATACCTCTGCATGAGTGCTGGAAAAATAGGTCACATGACTAAAACCGATGAAAATTACCACAGTTCACTCACACTGCTAGATGAATAACAGTAGTTCACTCAAAAAAAAAAAAAGAAGAAAAAAAAAAAGAAAATTTAAAGACTTTACCGGTCGCTCTTTTCATTATATTTCACACAAAGCTATTGTTACAATATGTGCCGGAAGTTCAGATTTGGAATAATATAGTGCAAAATATGTATAAACCACTTTTTAATTATGGTTTTGCATCCTGAAGTGTAAAAGCTTCAGTACCAGAATGCAAAACAAATTTTCTACATTTGAGTTTCACAGAGGAAACAAAGTCATACAAGTTTGGAATGACATGAGGGCGAGTAAAAAAAAAAAAAAAAAAAAAAAAGTTATTTAGCCTTATTTAACCATCTCTCTACGTCATGCTGACAATAGAAAGCCAAACCACAAGTTCTTCTGACAAGGATATTAAACAAAGATTAAACGCAGCTGATACTGGGTTGTTATGCATTCTTCTGAACACTGTGAGATCGGGTCCCTCCTCTTTCGAGCCTTAAATTCCATAACAAACCACATGTCATTCATTTATGCTGAGAGGGTATCCACAACTTTGCTTTTGAAGGATAATTGTTACTGTTATATATTACACTACACCTTTTTCAGGGGCCTACTTTCGTAAAAAAACAACAACAAAAAAAACATGTGCTTCATGTGGTAACACTAAAATTAGATCAAAATCAACAGTCATTTCAAAAGTATTTAACTGAATTAAATTCACTAGCTCTAAGATATAATGTGGGATAGACAGTTGTGGTTGCCAGGAAGGGAACATGGTTGGTCGAGCCAGAACCACCCAGGACCCTCTGTAAAGCTTGCCTACATTAGGTTACCAAGAAATATTACCAGTCAGGTAGAGGTAATTAGGTCAGGTAAAAAGGTCATTTAGGAGGAAATACCATTATAAATAAATAAATAAATAAATCTTGCTTCTTGGTTTTGATACATTTATACTTGAAATGATAAACAATTAATTTAAGACATTCTCAAAAATAAAAAAGAAATAAAAAAAGAAAAAGGTCCTACAGAGTAAATTTATCTTCTTTTAAAGTTTAGATATTTTTACTGGAAGTTCAGATGAAAATATTGACTAAGAAAATGTTTTTGTGTGTAGAAAATCAGATATGAATTGCTCTTTTAGCTAACAACTGCACAATTTTAAATGTAGCAAAACATACATCCTTCTATGTATTTTTAATTACATGCCTTATTTTTCCAAATTGTCTTTTTTTCTTTTTTTTTTGGAGTTGATGATCTTATAATAAAATTCAAATACATTAATGGACACATTAAAGGATGCTTTCAGTGTGCAAAAATACTTCTGTATGTTAGTGTGTTTAAATATAACGTTTACAATAAGATGACCTCTAATGCTACTTTTAATGACACTTGTGCTTGGCCTTGGAGAGCCATTACCTTCCAGCCGGCTGAGCTGTTGCTGTCGCCCTTATCTTTGAAGTAAGGCACGCTCTTCACCATCCACTCGTAGATCTGAGACAGGGTGAGCCGCTTCTCAGGGGAGCTCTCGATCGCCTTGGTGATGAGGTCAGCGTATGACATATTCCCCCACGCGTTCCTGCGAGACGAGCTGCTCTTCCTCTGGGCCGCTGCAGGGCTGGAGCTGCTGGCAGGGGCGGGGAGCGGCGGCACCTGTTGCGGGTGCGGCAGCTGGGGATTCGGCTGCTGGGGATGCTGTTGCTGGGGATGAACGCAGTTGTCCTGGCAGTGGAAGTCGTTCAAAAGGACGGGTTTCTCCTCCTGGTAGTCCTCGGTCTCTTCTAGTAAACTTAGGCTGTTGATAAAGTCCACGATGCCTTGCTCCGGCTTGACGGACGGGGCCGGGGAGGAGGTGTTGGAGCTCCCCGGCTCGCTAAACTCCGGTCGGTGCAGCGGCCAGGTGCATGAGCGCGGCCGGGAGAGAGGCTCGAAATCCGGGTCGATGTCAACCAGCTGTTGCTGCGGTTCTGCCATCACAAAATCAAAGCCAAAGTCAGCCGACTGTCCTTAAACAGAGGATAAGTGCAGTTGAGATTTTGTCTAGTTTGCTAACTCTAACAATCGCACATGATCAGAGCTGACTGACAGTGAAGCCCTGTGTCTGATCGCGGTGTACAACTCAGCGATGTGCGGCTCGTACCATGCCTAGCGAGTTTTTAAATGAAATGACTGTGTTATGAAGCGCTCTCAGGGTGCAGCGTGTTTTAGAGTAGAGTGAGCTAGTCACGCCCACAGCTGGAGTGACAGCCTGGACAGCCAATCACAAGCGCGTATTCAAAAGGTAAACACAGATTGCGTTTGCATAACCCACGCTACTCCAGTTTATCCCTTTTTTATGGCAAGCTCATTTAACATTTTTTTTCGCTGAAAACAAAGTCGTGTATATGTTGTTACTTTACATCACTTTATGTGACTAGTATCTATTTTCAAGTTCACTGGTAGAGTAATTATAGACTGCTCTCAGTCACTATTACTTAACAAAAGTATCTTTCTCTGTTGTTACTAGGAACGTTTCTCATGTCACTAGTTCACTAGTTAAGAAGTGAATAGTTATTATCTGAGAAACAGGTCCCCATACTTTACAGGTCTTTGTGTGACTATCTATTTTCAGCTTCACTAATAGTATAGCCTACTTATTTCTAGTAACTAGTCAACTTTTAGTTAGTCACTTTACAGTAGGAGACACTAGTATCTATCCCAGTTGTTACTAGAATAATCTCTTATCTCACTTATTTCACTTGTTATGAAGTGAATAGTTAATACCCAAGCAACAGATCCCCATATGATTCAATGGCAAAAAAAAAAAAGCATTTCATTACCAGTAACAGTGGAACAGTTACTTTATCGTCATTATCGGCAAAGGAACAAAGAGTAACCAGTCTGATAAATATGTAGGCCTACTAGTGACTAACTAAACAGATATTTGCAGCTACTGGGATAAGTAGGCTACTAACTACATATTTATTTAATTCGAAAATTATGCCAGTCAGTGTTTGATTGTTTACTAATTAAAATATCTATATTATCAAAAATAGGTATTAGTTTAGAAATAAATGTTAATATGGCTTGCCTTATACTTTCAGTTAAACAGGATTTACAGAGGATTATGACTGCCATGAAAAACTTTGACCACACAGTGTAGCTTTCCATTCACCTTTTTAGTTGTGTAATATCAAATAATCACCAGTTTAATATATTTTGTTAATAGGCTTCAAAAGCGGTCTTTTCATCAAGATTTAAAAGGCTGAGTGCACTGAAACTTAGAAACCATTTGGCACTCATCTGCCTGTCAAATAGTCCATATATCTTGTTGGACTTGGCTTCCTAAATTTGCACTAAATCCTTTATGTTTTCAACAAAGCGTGTGTGTGGTAATGATGTGAATGTTTGTAGCCGGTGTTCATGCAGAGTTGTGCTATCACTAGCTGTGCTCACTAGAGGGAGACATTAACTACATGACAGTGACAAGAAGTCTAGACCAGTGTGCACTTTAAAAAAATAAAATAAAATAAAATAAAACAGGGCTCTCCAAAAGGGTTTCTGCAGCTTCTATGAAGTTAAGACTTTTAAAAAAAATTTGAAAATAAAATTTTTCATAAAAGAAGTTTTATAAGATATATAAAACTATCTATCTATCTATCTATCTATCTATCTATCTATCTATCTAAATTAAGTGAGTATATGATTAAGGAAAGAACAAATATATTTGAATGGGCTCAGAAAATCTACATAATTCAAAGGGAAAACATGTTTTCATATGATTTCTTAAACTTATTTATTAAAAAAAAACAGGGCTTCATTTTGCATCTAAAGTAAATGCATCTTGATTTAAGGATGTTTAGATATTTGTATTCAAAAACAAATCAAAAATACTGAGATTTTTTTCAGTGGATGCAACATTTTATGCCAGTTTTATTAATTTAAGACTAAATGACTTTAAGGCCTTTAAAAGAAGTGAACTTTTTAAAACCTGCAGAAACCGCATCTAATATTACTTACTTTTGTTATAAAATAACATTTTGTGTAAATCAAATTATTAAAATTAAAACAGTTAAAACTCCTAAATACAATTCATCTTACATAGGCTACATTTGACTCTTGATAAATTCAATAAAAACATTTTTTTCAGTGTATGCAACATTTAATGCCAGTTTTATGAATAAGACTTTATGACTTTAAAGCCTTAATTTGAAAAATAAAATGAACTTTTTAAAACCTGCAGAAACCATGTCCAATAGCCTATTACATACTTATGTTATAACATAACATTTTGTGTGCATCAAATTATTAAAAATTAAAACAATTAAAACCCCTAAATACAATTCCTTGTACATATGACTCTTGATAAATTTAAATTATATTATATTTGTTACAGTTTTTTTTTTTTTTTTTCTCAGTGTATGCAACATTTAATGCGAGTTTTATGAATTTAAGGCTTAATGACTTTAAGGCCTTAATTTGAAAAAGAAGTGAACTTTTTAAACCTGCAGAAACCGTGTCCAATATTACATACGTATGTTATAAATAACATTTTGTGTGCATTAAAATATTAAAATTAAAACAATTAAAAGGCCTAAATACAATTCCTCTTACGTACAGTTGCCTCTTGACAAAGACTAAAGGGACTTTGCTCTTGATAAATTTCAGTCGTCTCTGTAAGCCTTTTATTTTGAAATAATATTTACGTGGACTATCCCGGTAGTAAATTCATTTCTGAAGCTCGTGTCTGTTTGTACATTGCTGAAAAATCTCTGCTTGTATTAATACAGTAGCCATATGAAGAATTAGCTCAAATTTATTTTGAACAACCTATTATATATGTGCATGCACTGCAGAAGATAGAGCAGCTCGCTTGCGAACAGGACGGAATTGTATTGATGTGGAATTGAACCAGGTGTTAGAATACAAAAGGATTCCAGTCCAGCACAAGGTTTCGGGATGAGCTTCTTCAGTTTTGGACAAAGTGCTGAAGTTGACATAGTCCTAAATGATGCCGAGACGAGAAAAAAGGCCGAGCACAAAACAGAAGACGGGAAAAAGGACAAATACTTTCTGTTTTACGACGGGGAGACAGTCTCAGGGAAAGTCAACGTAACTCTGAAGAACCCAGGCAAGAGGCTCGAGCATCAAGGGATCAAAATAGAGTTTATCGGGCAAATCGGTAAGCAAGTTACAACGCTTGAACGAGCGATGCTTGATGACGCAACGTATGTGACTGCTAAATACAACTCAACATTTACATTTATGTCCGTTTGTTTGGAGGTGTCGCGGGCAAATTTGTTTCGTAAAGCACGTTTCATTAAGGGGGATCCAGACTTAAGTAATAACATGTAAATATGTTGAAGTGTCAAATTACAAACACTAGTCTCGTGACATATGACACATTGGCGGTGTTTGATTCGTGAACGAATCGTTCTTTCCAGTTGGATATTTTCAGTGAATCGAACGAACCGGTTCACTAAGCATCGTTCAGGATTCGCTTCTATATTTCTGAAATAGCAAGAGTAATGCATTAGTGTACTGTTCGGAATTCAGCCAATAACTCACCGACCTGTTCGGTCATCCGTCATTAGTCGAGAACTGATGAGCGAAGGGAAAATAAGTAATATATATATATATATATATATATATATATATATATATAGCCGAATAGCAAAAACGTTGCAACTTGTAAAACCTGTGCTGGAATTAGTTTATCAACCTAAAAAGAGCTGGACTTAGAAATAGCCTTAAAACCTTTTCAGTTAATAAAGGTAAATGACATTCATTATAGTTCAATAGGCTAAATGAAAATTAGATTTAGGTTCTAAATAAGTGTCGCGATGTTAGCTGAATCATGTTGGCAACAACCTGAAATTGGACTTTTTAGATGAAAATAAATAAATGCCCTTATAAATAAAACCTATAATGAACAGCACTTATATGTGCTACCTGTAAAAGAATCACTGAGTCTTTTTTTTCTCCTGTTCTTTTAAATGAATTGTTCAAAAGAACCGATTCTCTGAAATTAGTCGACTTCCTATCTTCAGTAAAAAGGCGGTATAATAGGAACCACACCTCTGGATGCTCGTCTCAAGCTATGAATCCCGCTTTTATTTTCAGTAATGAACAGCTGAACAGAAACATACTTGTTTCTCCTTGTTATAAATAAGGGCTGTATTTAAAGCTCTATATGCCGTTAATGCATTTCCAAGAAATTTGAAGAAACTTCTTGTATGTAAAGAAAATGTCGTTTCCCCCTGTGGCCTGTTCAATTTACCAAGATCTTTATTCAACCTTATTTATTATAAAGACATAGTTTACCAAAAAAATTTGCCTTTAATAATGGCATGTTGTTCAATACCTGGCAAACCTAACAAGCCTTAAAGAATTGTTCTCACTTGAAAGAATGAAACAGAATACACAAACAAAATATTAACATTTTATTAAGAAACCATGTCAAAATGTGCATCTATAGTGATATTTTTCTCTCCTGTGTCTTTTTCTCTTAGAATTGTACTATGACAGAGGAAACCATCATGAGTTTGTCTCTCTGGTTAAGGATTTAGCTCGGCCTGGAGAAATGGCTCAATCTCAGACCTTTGATTTTGAGTTCACACACGTGGAGAAACCGTACGAGTCCTACACAGGCCAGAATGTCAAACTACGGTATGTTCCAGTTGTGTAGCTCAGGAAAGATTGTTTATATGAGCTCCCACAGTATATTGTACACATAGCTGACAGTTAACTGTCTTAGATGTTGGTTAGATGGTTTTATTATAAACTCTGAACTTCCTTCAGCTATTTCCTGCGGGCGACCATCAGCAGGAGACTGAATGACATCTCCAAAGAGATGGACATTGTAGTGCACACACTCAGCACATATCCAGAGCTCAACTCCTCCATTAAGATGGAGGTGGGAATTGAGGACTGTCTACACATTGAGTTTGAGTACAACAAGTCCAAGTAAGTCAAAAACAACCAGTGGATGGGAGTTTACTTTAAAATGTAAATTTGTCATCCACTGATATCCTGTTTGCATTTTTCTGTTTTTTATTTTCTTACTAAAAATGGCAGGTATCACCTGAAAGATGTGATTGTAGGGAAGATCTATTTCCTGTTGGTGCGAATTAAGATCAAACACATGGAGATAGATATTATTAAACGGGAGACAACAGGGACAGGGCCTAATGTGTACCATGAAAATGACACCATTGCGAAATACGAGATTATGGATGGAGCACCTGTGCGAGGTATGAAACAATTCCTAACGTATCCGTTCATAAGGATGAAGTTTCTGAAACACAGTCACAGCTGACTCATATTTTCTATGTTTAAATGAAGTGTAATTTTCACTTTGTCTTTACTGGCTTTAAGGTGAATCCATCCCTATCCGTCTTTTTCTGGCTGGGTACGAGATGACGCCCACCATGAGGGATATTAATAAGAAATTCTCTGTTCGTTATTACCTGAATCTCGTACTCATTGATGAAGAAGAGAGACGTTACTTCAAACAACAGGTTGGTGTTCACTTTACTAAATTAACAAATGAATAAATAAAACGTTAGTAGTGATATTTATACATCTATTGTGGATTTTTAGGAGATTACGCTATGGAGGAAGGGAGACATTGTGAGAAAAAGCATGTCCCATCAAGCAGCCATCGCCTCCCAGCGCTTCGAGGGCTCGGCGAGCGCAGAGAAAGCACTCTCTCAAGCTAAAGAGGACGAAGACAACTAAACCCAACCGTGTCTTCTCATCATCTCATGTGTGTATGTGTCAGAGAGAGTGTGTGTATGGATTTAAAGAAGCTGTGCGCTCCCAAAATAGATGGCAACGTAAACACGATATTTCACATTCCTAAACACACCAGATTATGATCAACAAGTTCTTAAGTAGCTTTTAAAAAGGGATTCATATATGAAAAGCAAAAACACTGATTCCACAAACCACAATTCGATATTTACGAATTCTTCTTGGCGGTTCCTCTGAGATTGTTTACTTTTTGTCCGCCACCCTGGAATTAATTGACTGTATATTTATTTGAAACATTTCTGCAGTTCATCTAGACAAAACAAACACATTCCGCTCTCTGTATTCCATTTACAGCCTTTTTTAACTTCTGTATTGAATGTTTTGTTAACATATACAATGAAATGGTGTTTAACTAATTCATATTTTTAGTGATTTTTATATATATATAGTATGCTTACCAATACATGCCTTTTTACTTTTGTTGCCATTCCGTACGATAAATGATAAGCATTTCAGGGTTTTTGCCAATGTGATTTCAGTGTCTCCAGAGGGACCCTTAACTTCATATAAACTTAAAATTACACAAGCATTTTTGCTTCGATTCAACAAACCAAATTAATTTCCCTACAGGTATGTAGCTAAACTAAAATGCACCTGAATTTAATTTTTATTTTGTCTGTCAGATTGTATTGATATAGTGATACTTTAACAAGCTCCTTTAACAAGCTCCTTTAACAAGCTTTTCAAGTGTATAAAAATCGAATTTTAATTCAGTATTATTGCTTTTGAGGTTTTGGTATGGGAAACTAAAATGTTTGACGTTGTTGGGTAATGCTTTACTATAAGGTTCACTAACATTGGTTAAAGGTTTCAAGAACTAAAAATTAATCTCTGTTAATGTTTATTTATAAGTTAATTATGATTCAACTGCTTATCTATTCATTCGTGTTGCCTAACACAACGGTTACTAATGTTAACATGCGTTTAATGTAAAAATGTACTATTTTTATGTAAAATGTAACTTTAATCAAGATTAATAAATGTTATTGGATTTTTTATTGTTAGTTCGGGGTATCTACAGAACGACCTTATTTTAAAGTGTTACTAAGTCTGTTCTAATGTTTAATGTTTCTTTAATTCCTGCCAATTGTAGAATTCAGGTGGCATTAATGTCTTATTTTAGTTCTCACTTTTACCAACACTGGAGATCAGCTTCATATTACATGTCACAGTTCTAACCAGTTACTAACTAATATGTACCTAAAACCTTAGAAATCTTTGACCATAACAGTACAGCTTAGCAAATGCTGATAAAGTGTGTGATCAGGATGAAAAGCAGAGAGCAGTATAAGAGATGCATATACTGGAAGTGATTGCACACCCATTTTGGCTCATTACGGCTGCCTTGTTAGTGGCTCTCATTGTCGTGATTATTTCTTGTCGTGTTAGGACCATGGTGGTGTTTATCTGTCGGAAAAACCAGGATGAATCGGCTGCCTTTTGTGAGACTGCAATTTCACAATATCGGTCTTTTGTTAGCCCTTCCATTCACTTCTTGTGTCCGATAATGAACATTAACTAAGATCGTGACATGCTGATCACACACTAAGTTCTGCATATTGTTTGATAAAATTGCTTTTTTTACATGGCGTGTAAAAGAACCTTTGCTTTTGGTGTCAAACTAGTAAAAGATGGCAAGGCCTGTCACGGAGGGCTATGTGTAAGTGATCTCTCTGCTGTCTGTTTTTCACAAATCTAAAGCATCTCTTTGCAGAATACTAATGGCTCTATGTGCCACACTGTGTTTACTGACTTCACCTATATGATTTTACAAATTAGCACTGTGTATCATTTTAAAACAAAGGAACAAGAATTAGTTGATTCCTAACTTTCTTTACATTCTTTATCATTGTGCAAAAAAGTGCTGCTTAAAACGGCATTAGATAACCATATTTCTATATTAATATTATGTATGTACAGTATATATTTACAGAATTGTAAGTATATGATTTTGAAATGATTTAGAAATCGCTCTAAGGTACTAGCATAGTTTACAAAATGGGTTCTAGAAGATTCTAGAACTGTGCTAATGTAAAATACGAGTGCAGAACACACAGTCTAACTGCTCTTTCAGTACTTGTGCTGTATATGACATTTGTTTTTACTCTGATTCCTCAGATTAAAAAAAGAAGAAAAAAATGCTCATCTTTTCCCTCATAGAAACTTCCAGTGTCGTGTGTCGTCTTTTCACCTGCAATGAACTCAGATTGGAAAAATAAGGTGTGTAAAGGAAACTGTTTTATGGTCTTATAGTGTTGCCATCCTTCTCATTAGATAAAAATCCACAAGGTTTCTTAAAAGAACTAAAGGAGTTTGAACCGGTCTTAAAAATGAGAAGACCAGTGTTGTCCCTAAAGTATCTTTTACCTTTAATTCATATACTGGAGTTACATTTGATATCTTTCTCCAACACAATTTGATTTGCATGGTAAAATTGAATTTTTTGAGGTTAATAAGCCAGCTGTAGCTCTTGATAACCCCTAGAGGGCGGACTCACACCTCATTTGCCCAATCAGCAAATGCACTTTATAGCCAATTTTATAATAGAAGGATTAAAATGTATTAATTTTTCTACAGTATTGGCTACACTGTATAGTAATGAATGTATCACAGTTTCCACAAAGTATTAAGCTGCACAACTGTTTTCAAAAATAAGAAGAACTGTTTTTTGAGCACCAAATCAGCATATTAGAATGATTAGAGTAATTGTTTCCCAAAATACATCTTTGCCATCACAGGAAGAAATTAAAATATATCAAAATAGAAAATTGTTTTTAAAAATCACAGTGTTACTGGGGTTTTTTTTACTGTATTTGCATTTTTACTTAAAGATCTTACCGACTCCAAACTTTTCAACAGTAGAGGCATTTAGGTATAAGCTGCTTTATTACTCACTTATTGTAAAATGTTCCAGATGGACAAGTATAAAGGCAGATACTTTAGCTGATGAGTTTTCAATAGTATGTGCAGTCCTCTGGCTTTGGGATGTTGTTATTGATCGGCTGGCCGTGGTGCTGACAGCTGTATTTTCCAAGTGAATTCTGAAGCTGAGAAGAGAAACCTGGATGAGTATTGATCATAGTAGGAAGTCCTCTTTCTCTACATCTGCAGAATTCAAGCCCATTGACACTAATGAGGACTGAGGAGAAATAACAAGCCTTTGTGTTCAAATCCTAACTGAATCTTGTCACACAATATACAAAGTAGCCATACAGCAGATGTTTTCCTCAGGGAGGCTATGAGCAATAAAATCACTTAACATTTTGAAAAATTTAATCTGATTTCTAAAAAAAAAAAAAAAAAGGTAGTCGAAATAATATAAAGGTAATGAAATAATAACAATTACTATTTGTTACTACTACTGCTAAAAATTAAAAAATAATTAAAAGCGTATTATGTCGGCACTACTTTGTGGACCTTATAGCGCCATTGCTATTCACTTCCTGTCAACTCTAAACTATCCTATCACAATAAAAAATGCAAAAATAAAATCTTTAAAAAAATTATATTATTACTATTATTAACTTTTAATAAAAAATAGTTGTTGAATTTTTTTGTTATTAAACATTTCCGTGGCAATGTAGTTGAGTTTAGTTTACTGATTTTCTGTTAAAAGTGTCAATGGATGGGGCAAACAACCATCTTGCCCTACAAAAAGAACTGGAGGTTCATACAGTACATACAGTAATCACATCATAAATATTAAATGTCAGCTAAAACAACATCTTAGTTCGATAAATCCAGCGGCCACACTGTACAAACCTATTAGGCTTTCGATGTTTGGAGGCGTGGAGCTAATGGGCCAGATCCAATCCTTCACCAATAACCACAGCAACTGCTCCAAGCGCAATGCTCAGCTGCACAAACCCGGTTACCATGGCGATGGGGCCTCCGTCATTCCGAGTCTTTTGACTGTATTGTGGAGGAGCCTTGCATCTGTGTGAGAAGGGGGAGTCTTGCACAGGAAATCAGGTCATTGTGTGTATTCCTCATTTTTTATATTATCTCTTCAATTTTACTGCAGTTAATGTAATAAGAATGGAAAGCAGACGTGCGGTATGAGATGATCTGAGGTTTGAATTTTTATTTTTATTTTGGCAAGCTTTTGAAAGGGTTTGAAACCGTCTCTGCATTGAAACAATGCGGCTTTGATGATAAAAAATAGGCTGATTTATGATCTAACAGTTTTGTAGTTGTTGAATACATTAGACAATGATTGACACTCCCATAGGAGATAATGTCATATTTGTCTTTGAGCTTTGCAGAATATTCCTCCCCCTTCATAAAGACCCACTACTGTTACTTTCTGCTCTCTCCTCCTTCTTATTAACCATTAATGGACTCACATGGTTTAAAGTCTGTCTGTTAGACAAAGCCGTGCCACATGCATACAGCCAACAACTATCAAATATATTAAAGCATGCTAGAATTACTAACAGTTCTTATTCAAGCAGCCAATAGAAATGCACCTGCATTTGTATTTCAGTCACGCCGCATGCTTCCAACACCGAAATGCATTTCTGAGTAAATCCGGCCACATGGACAGGAAGCTTTACTATATAGGGACTAGACGTCCTGTGATGTCTAAAGCAGCGTGTGCCACGCTTTTGTTGTTTCCCATAGTCACCTGCTCAAAACTGTGAAAGCATTATCTGTAATCCATAAAATCAGATGCTAATCCCTGGAATATGGCAAGCCAATTTTGAGCAGCTTTTGTGCATGCAGACACACGCTCTGTCTCTAACTGTATGAGTCTTTTTACAGGCTGAGACGCAGATTAAAAGCCATGAAGGATTAAGGGCAGCAGGGAGAGTGGCGTTACACATGGGAGGTGTGGATATGTGTGACGTAAAGGCCAACTGGGCAATACTACGACCAAACGAAACGGTTCTTTATGCCCCATCAGTTCCAATAAGCCACGGTCTTTGTCTTTGCTGCGTTTCTCATTCTTTTTGACTCGCTGGATGGCCTGCAGAGTCAGACAAATCGAGCTGGAAACAGTGTATTTTGTCTGTAGGTGTTCAAAAGTCTGAGACCACATTGACATCTGTTGTTTAATCCGTGATTAATTATCTAATATAAACCCGGAAATGGAAAGTTTTAGGGGAAGGAATTTTATTTTTATTATTTTGGATTTGGTTTTCTCTATTCAGCTTTGCTGTGTTTCAATGTGCTATATAAATAAAATGTACTTACCTTAGGATTTTGACATTTTTAAATCTAGGGATACATCAATTATAATAAATTTTTAGCAACACTTTACAATAAGATCTCATTTGTTAGTGCATTAGCGTATTAACTACCAATGAACAACATTATAGCTTTTATCAATCTTTGTTAATGTTCCCTGAAAAGACAATTAAATAAAAATACAGTTGTACATTGTTCATGTTTGTTCACAGTTTATTAACAACTGTAAACAGATACAAGTTTTGAAATTATGTTAGTAAATGTTGAAATTAACATTAACTAAGATTAATAAATACCATAGAAGTACTGTTACTTCTTGTTAACTAATGTTAGCAAATGATACCTTATTGTAAAGTGTTACCATAATTATTTTCATGTTATGGCCAATAAATCATAAATGGCACATTAATAAAATTCTATACTATTTTGTTTAAATAAACTAAAAATAAAACACAAAAAACTAAAACTAATTATATTAATTGCTATAAGGCAAGGGAATTTGGGTATAACAACATTATAATGTACATTATTAACTGATTAATAAATGCATATAAATATCGTTCGAGTTAACTAATATAGTTGATTCATGTGCTACCAGTGTTTTTAAAGATTAACCTTAAATGAGTGGTAAATGATGGCAGAGGTAATCTAAACGTAAAATTAGGAAAAATGTGCATTTAAATGCACAAAAAACAATCAGCCAATAACTGATATTATAATATTTAAATCATATAAGTGTTATTTAAACAAAGAAATGTGGAATTAAAACCCCATAAAACAATTCAATTCTGCACGTTCTATAGGTCATTAATAAAATAACCAAATTTGTGAAATCTGACAATGTTAATTTGAACTTTTCATTAAATTGTTATACTAATACTACAATTTGTAATTGTTTTATTAAATTATTATAAAAAATACAATATAGAAGCATTTTCACTTGTGGTCTCAGACTTACTACTACTCTATATGACTCTGCAACATTACTAAAACACTGTAATCTTGCCACATTTATAGCTTTCATTTCAATAGTCATGACTGACAGTAAGCAGCCAGCGTGCATGTTGTTAGCACGGCTTCCTCATTGAAAATCCCTCGAGCGTGCTTTGAAGGGTAATGAGAAGGGGGTCCTGCCAAGAGACCCCTGATGTGGCCGATGACAAGTGAGTTCAAGGTGTGAATAAAGCTCCAATACAGCTTCTCTCCATTACCTCTCAATGTTTTTTTTTGTCCTTCCTCATGAATATGGAGGGATTTGGCTTATGGCAGACTGAGAGAAAGGGAGCAGGAGGGGTAGGGGGTGGAGAGAGTGAGGTGCATGAGGAGAGGAGCAGAAGGGGGAGGGTTGGCGAGGAGGATGATTCCGTCAGTTGCCGTACCAATGCGCAGGCTCCGTGGAACAGGAGAGGACGGCTGCTGCTTAATGCTCAGAAAACAACACTCTGAGCCTTGACTGGCTTAGACAAGACGCCGTGGACTAGAACAGCGGCCATCACGACACGGAGCTTCTGTGTGTGTGTGATGGGAACGATTGTGTCTGCTGTCATTTCACCCTGACCAAGATTTGCTGATGGTGGTTTCTCTCTGACTATATTGGAATAGGAGGGGCTGTTTCTACCCAGATACACACAGATACAGAGATTCTTCTGCAGGTAATTTGTTCCTCCCTCTCTCTCCTCCATCACTCCGTCTCCATCCCGCCATTGTTTTCCCATTATTCCCACTGGAAAATGGGGTAACCTTGATCTCCATCCGTTCTGCATCCATCTCTTTCCTTTTTCATTTCATTCTGTACATATTTCTAGAAAAAAAATAGAATTGTTATTTTTGCATTGCACAATTTGAATATTCTTCCAGTTGGATAATCAAAAAAAAATTTTTAAATCCATGTGGTGCGACCTAAAGAAATACTAAAAAATTACGGTGATGTTGTATTTTATCTCTCCCATGCTTTATGATGTGATCCGCCATATTTCTTCCCATCATGGCTCGTCAATTCATCTCATCTCGTGACATGGTTGTGTTCATATTCATATTTCACAACACAGGTCACACCTGCCACAAGCATCTTTAACTGGCACTCACAAATTCATGCTGTGATCCAGATTTAGCGGTGCATTTGAGAAACATCTCTTGCATTTTTTAGCACTGTGATAAATATGAATGTAATACACATTTGAATGACGTCACTCAGCGGAGGTCCCACGGCAAAAGTGTTTTATTCCATTGCCACAGTTTGTTCCATCGATTGATTTAAGGTCAATATGCTATTTAAACTCTTGCTCAATTCCACCCCCTTCCTCAGGAAGTGTGAATAAGGGGCAGCAGTTTATCAATGTAACATTGGATTGCCTCTTTGCTTTGGTCATTGGAAATTTTTTTGAATGGGTTTTGGCCATAGGCACAGAATTATGGGTGACAGACAATCAAATCAATCGGTAGTCAAAAACCAGGAAGTGACAAAAGGACATTCCCTTAAATCTGACATAGTACATTACAGGCAGACACATGCACACTCGGGTAATAGAGTGTATTAGCGGAATGGAACTTTGCTGACTAATGTAACGTTGGGGTAAAAGCTTATGCAAGCCTGTTTTAAATGGATTTTTATCCTGCAGTCTTTTGGCTTGACGTTAAGCCTGATAAAGCCTTTCGAGCTCATTCATGGGAACTGTCAGATCACAGGTCGAAAATGCAGGAAATAAAGAGTGGATGTTATAATAACTCTCAAACTGTACTTGTTTATTTCAATGACGAGTGAATTTTTGTGGAAGTCATCTTGACCTAAATAGAACGTAAAGCAGTTGTTTTGGGTGAATCAGAATATAACAAGATGCATTTTTGCCTATAAATGCTCATATTGTCCCATTTAATTTGTTAAAAATAAATAGAGTGGATTATAAGGCAGTAATGATTGCAGAAAAAAATGTACGTATTTCGCCATTTATTATTTTTATGTTAGAGAAAGTGAATTTGAATTAGCAGTAGCTATAATTGCTGGTTGACTTTGGCTGCCTCACAGTCCCAGAATTCATTGGGAAAAATCCCAGAGGTTCTGCTGAATCAACTGCCACGCAAATTAAACACAATTACTTTCACTCTGCTTGAGCGAAATGCAGTCATTCATGTTCCCTGCTCGCTTAGCGGAAAGGAAGGGAATTAATTTAACGAGATGTCATCTGAGAAAAACTATTTCATAGTCTAAATGTTCATAGTTAAAAAGCCTCATAAAATGTTCTTGACACTGAAGAAGCCATTACTGTTATATAACATCATTTTCAGAGAAGTGAAAAATCTATTTGAATTACTCAACATTTTATGTTTTAGATGAAGATTTGAGATGTTGAATGACAGATTGACAATTATCATATTTTTAATTAGGGATTGTTGCAGCGACAACCTCCACGTGACTGTGTGATCAAGAGGGCATCAGGATGGAGGCCCCTCTGGTGTGCCTGGATGAGGAATTCGAGGATCTGCGGACCTGCAAGATGGAGGAGCTCGAATCCGAGCAGCCTGCCTGCCGGCCTCACAAAACCATTCCTCTGGCCCCGCTCTGCCGCGAAGAGTTCTCAGAGCTGGAGAACTTCTCTGAGATGATGAGCTTCAAGTCCATGGAGGACCTCGTCAATGAATTTGACGAGAAGCTGAACGTGTGCTTCCACAATTACAACACCAAGACAGAAGGTCTGGCACCTGTTCGCAACCAATCGCACACCGAGGAGGATGAGGAGAGGCTTCAAGATGAAGAGTAAGATCTTTTCTGTTCCATTTCTAGTAAATACATGTAGATAGTGAATGGAGTTTGATGCAATTAGCATCAAAGTAGCATGGATACTGTTATGACTGTGCTGATGAATATGCCCATCCAGGCTGTCTCTCTGCCAATCAAAAGTGAGGACATGTCTGACATCCTTGCCAACTGGCCTGCCAATCAAATTGTATAAAAACACCCTTTGTCCATCACCAGCGCCTGTCTGTGTGTCCATGGTTTGGCCGTGAATTATTCAGCGAATTTTTATACGCCTCAGTGCTTTTGTTTGTCCTGACTTGTCTGTGCTGGCAGCCTGTCACCATCCTCTCTCTGCCGTCAAATCTGCCTCTCGCAAAATAGGACAAAAAAAAAATCCCTTGGTCTAAATATAGCATACATTATTGTTGATTTAAAACAGTCAAATCATCATCACTGATTGAGGCTGCAAAGACAAAAATATACACTAATATTAGCAAGAAAATAAAAAAGAGCATAAAATGTGAGAAAATTAGATGCAAATCAACATTTTTTATCCTTTTTGTAGCCTTATAAGAGATCAAATTGAACATGTCACTGGGTTTTCCAGTATTTGAGCATCTTGCTCATTACTCTCATAGTTTGCGCTGTAAATATGCCGTTGATTTATGATTTGTTAGCATGTTATTTTCTGCGTTTCCCACTGTGATGTGTTCTCATTGCCCGTGGCTTTTGTTCTTGGCTTGTATTCAGACACAAATCTGTCCCTGCGCTAGAATTCAGCCTGTGGCTGTGCATCTGACGAATTACAGAAGCCAGCCTGCTGCAATTCTCAGTGTATATATATATATATATATATATATATTTTTTTTTTTTTTTTTTTTTTTTTTTTTTACCTGTGGTTGGTAAATATTCTAGATAAGATGTTGCCTTTGGAGATCTCTAGACAGTAAACAGAAATTAAATTCTTTCCGACAATGACATGGGTAGACAATGAGTCTGTACCAGTTTGGTGTTATTGCAGGGCTGGAATGGAGGCTGGTAGGCTTGTGTCTGTGTGCCCTCAGAGGATCAGCACACTTTGAATGGCCACTTGTTCCCTGGATGACTAGACAGAGGCACAAAGAATGTGTGGAGAGTAATTTCAGTGTGTAGATAGAAAATAGAAAAGAAAGAAAAGAGAAAGAAATAGTTGTCACTAGCCCAGTTACATAAACATGCAAACCAGCTACTTAAAGAACAACTTAAACTAAACATGACAAATCATAATTAATACATATAAACGAAATTTCTCAATTAATGAAGTGAGTGCTTATCAAAGGTGTTGTTAAAGAATGTATTATTCATAATTCTGAGTTTGAATGTCTCATTTGTTCCATTTTCACTGTGTGTCGGTTGGAACATTGTGTATATAAATGTCCATGCATGTGTTTTTGTAGCGTGTGGGATGCTCTGACTGACAACTACATCCCCTCCTCTGTGTCCAGCTGGGACGACCCCACCTCAGAAACGCTGAACGGCAACCTCTCAGATCAGGAGGTAAACGTCTGCTCTGCTCTGATAACATTCATGGTGTTGACATGATAATATACTGCAGGGTTACTATATAGATTAATGCTATATAACATGACTATAAGTTAGAGTACAATAACATGTTAGGGACAACAGAATTTTTTCCAATGCAGAAACAGCTTATTATTATTCATATTTATATTACATTATTTATAGTAATTTAATATTATAATGTGAATTTTATCATACAATGATATTACTATTTAGATGACTTCTGATATTAATAATATTAATTATATTATATTAATGGAACTGAATTAAGTTGCAAAGAAGTTATCACTGATGCACTGGCCATCAAAAAATATCTTGAAATATCTTTCTCCTTATAATTGAAAAAGCATTTATTTCCTCTGAGCAAATGACTGCAGGACTATATGAGAGTACAGCTTTGCCTTCTTGATTCAGGGTGTGGTGTGTATATTTATGCCAAATGGACGGCAGATACAGTCACTCGCTGCCAAAAACCCAGCCTGATCTACTTTCTCTGGCAATCAGCCTGTCCCAAGCTTTGCAATAAACAGTTTAGACACCACAAAAAACTAACTGGCAGACTTTTTTATATTTCATCATCATGTGAGATGAACACAGTTACGGTCTTTGTATAATATTATACAGATTATCAACTAATGCAACTGGTCAGATGTGAAATGAGGTAATCTAATGCTAGCTTTTGACTAGTTTAGTCAAGACTCTGCTGTACATCATCGCAGGCCAGAAGAGCTGTCAAGCTAACATTTGAAAGCACTCTCTTCAGCACATTACCAATGAGTGTAATGGAGCCATTACTCTCTACCATCCTGTCATATTGATACGGCTGATGCTCCTAAACATGTTGTGAAGATTTTCATGAACGTATTTGTCTTGGTTTTAAAGATACATGAAAAAGAAGAGGAGGAGATGAATGAGAAGAATGAGAATGCCAATTGTCTGAGTGACGAACCTCTAATTACAGCTGATCAGGTGAGCCTAAACTTGGTATTTGTGACATATAGACGTGGTCAGAATTGTTGGTACCCTTGGTAAATATGATCAAAGAAGGCTGTGAAAATTAATCTGCATTGTTAATCATTTTGACCTTTTATTTAAAAAAAAATCACAAAAATCTAACCTTTCATTGGAGAATAAGAATTTAAAATGGGGGAAATATCATTATGAAATAAATGTTTTTCTCTAATACACATTGGCCACAATTAACGGCACCCTTTTATTCAATACTTTTTGAAACCTCCATTTGCCAGTTTAACAGCTCTAAATTTTCTCCTATAATGCCTGATGAGGTTAGAAAACACCTGACAAGAGATCAGAGACCATTCCTTCATCCAGAATCACTCCAGATCCTTCAGATTCACAGCTCCATGACGGTGCTTCTTCTCTTCAGTTCACCTCACTCATTTTCTACAGGGTTCAGGTCAGGGAACTGGAATGGCCATAGCAGAAGCTTGGTTTTGTGCCCAGTGACCCATTTTTGTGTTGTTTTTGAGGTTTGTGTTTGGATTATTGTACGGTTGGAAGATCCAAACATGGCCCATTATAAGAAGAGTCAGTCACTTATTGATTTTTTATCTGTTGGTATTTGATAGAATCCATGATGCCATGTGTCTAAACAAGATGTCCAGGACCTCCAGCAGAAATATAGGCCCACAACATTAAAAATACAGCAGTATATTTCATTGTACACATGGGGTACTTTTTTATCCCTGTGTTCACCAAACCCATCTTGAGTGTTTGCTGCTAAAAAGCTCATTTTTTAGTTTCATCTGACCATAGAAGCCAGTCCCATTTGAAGTTCCAGTCGTGTCTGACAACTGAATATGCTGGAGATTGTTTTTGGATGAGTGAGGAGAATTTTTCTTGAAACCCTCCCAAACAACATGTGGTGATGTAGGGGCTATTTGACAAGTTTTTTTTTAAGGTTTTCTGCCCCCGAAACTCAACCTTTCTCAACAATTCCCCAGCTGTGGTCCTTGAAGAGTCTTTGGCCACTCAAACTCTCCTCCTCACCGTGCATTAGGACGATATAGACACACGTCCTCTTCTAGGCAGATTCATAACATTTTCTGTTGATTGGAAATTCTTAATTATTGCCCTGATGGTGGAAATGGAAACTTTCACTGCTCTAGCTCTTTTCTTAAAGCCACTTCACTAATTTGTGAAGCTCAATTATCTTTTGCTGCACATCAGAAATATATTCTTTGGTTTTTCTCATTGTGATGGATGATTAAGGGAATTTGGCCTTTGTTTTCCCTCCTGTTTATATTTCTGTGAAACAGGAAGCCATGGCTGGATAATTTCACGTTCATAATCACCCTGGAGTGCTCAAAATTGTAAATATGAATGGGAATATACTTCACAGATATTTTACCCATAAGAATTTCTAGGGGTACCAATAATTGTGTCCAATGTGTATTTGAGAAAAACATTTATTTCATAATGAGATTTTCCCCCATTTTCATTTCATTTCATTTTTCATTCATAATGCAGGTTTATTTTTAGAGCCTTCTTTGATCATATTTACCAAGGGTGCCAACAATTCTGACCACGACTGTACTAATGGTCGATACATTTAGCCTAATACTGTATTTTTACATCGAGCAGGTTTACGCTTGAACGGTAACCTAGCGTTAAAGCTATGCTATATTTAAAATCAAGTGTGCTACCTTGATCCATTGCATACAAAGCTAAAATTCAAAGCTATAGTTCTGTTGTGTCCTCAAAAATTGTTTAAACACCCACTGAAATCTGTCATTTATTCTCTCACCAGGTGATAGAGGAGATTGTGGAGATGATGGAAAACTCACCAGACCCTGGAGAGACAGAGGAAGAGGAGGAAGATGATATCGCAGTGTCTTCCTCTAAAAGCAGCCCCTCTCTCTTGGAGGAGATCCGCATGCTGTCTCAGGCCTCCAACAACAACTGCTCCTATGAAGGTGCTTGTTCAAACCTGCAATTAATAAATATATGTGAAGCTCAGGGTGACTTTTAAAATTTTTCATGAATCTTCAGATGTAACTAGATGTAAGGATGAAAGTTTGAACACTTAAACAAGTACTGCTTTAAATGTAGTTGATGTATACAGTAAATGGATACAGAGTATGTTTATCTTTATGAGTAAAAGAAGTACCTTGATATTACCAAATCAAGGTCAATGTAAACATGCTCTACATCTCCCCAGGAAAAGAAACAGGTGCCTATCGAGTACATAGAGAGGGTTGCTATTTTAAACCATGTTGTTTCAGCATTTCTTTATCCCACAGACCAATGAAACCGATCGTGTTTTTGAAACCAAAGAGGCAGTAGAGCAAAAACGAATGAAAAATAGCCCACGTCAACTGAGAACGACACTAAAGAAACATTGCAACATTAGTCACAGTGTGAAAGTCAAGTGTTGCTCACTTTGATCGAGTCTTCTTAAACTGAATGCTTGTCATGCAGGTCTGAGGCTGATGCCCAGCTCAGCGCTGCTTGACATCTTGTGTCGGATGGAGGCGGCGATACGAGAGTATTCGGAGGAACTGGTGGCCCAGCTGGCCCGGAGGGACGAGCTGGAGTTTGAGAAGGAGGTGAAGAACACCTTCATCACAGCTCTGATGGAGGTCCAGAACAGACAGAAGGAGCAAAGGGAGCTGAGCAAGCGCAGGCGTAAGGACAAGGCCATGAGTCTACAAGGATCTACCCGCTCCGAGAAGACCGGGAGCATGCCTGCAAAAGTAAGAGTGTTGAAATGAACTGCATGATGTTTACCTCCACAGACATCTCTCTCTGCGGTTAATGGATCTTGCCCCATTACTCTTCAGCTGCACTTAGCACTTACTGGAAGCGCAGAGGAAGCATTCCCCTGCAGTATGAGCTGTGGAGGCAATACCAGCTTCCTCTTCCAGTAATGCCGCTGTGATTCAATTACATCATGCAAGAACTGCATCTCTGCATCCTCATCCTCCATGTTCTCACAGGGATGAGTTGATCATTTTAGTCATTTTGTACACAGTGACTAGAGTTAGTAAATGTGGCAAACTGTGAAGCTCAAATTTAATATATTATGTTTGCACACTTTTCCTGAACTCAGAAGCTTAGGATTTTAGCCAAAAAATTATCATATAGCCATTTCACGACATTTCACGAATTCAAATTAAATTAAATTATATAATTTTTTTGAGAATTAATATAATTTTAAAAAGCGAATATATATATATATATATATATATATATATATATATATATATATATATATATATGTATTAGTGCTATCAAATGATTAATCGCATCCAAAATAAAAGTTTTGTTTACATAATATATGTGTGTACTGTGTATATTTATTATGTATATATAAATACACACACATGCATGTTTATATTTAAGAAAAATATGTTACGTTTATATATTAAATATATTTATATATTATATAAATTATATAAATATAAATATATACATGTAAATACATGTAAATATTTTCAAAATATATGCTGTATATGTGTGTATTTATATAAACAAAATAAATATACACAATACACACACGTGTATTATGTAAACAAAAACTTTTATTTTGGATGCGATTAATCACGATTAGTCATGACAGCACTAATATATATATATATATATATATATATATATATTTTTTTTTTAATTAATTCTCAAAAAATTTAAATAAAACATAATAGAAATTAAATGAATACTTTCAAAAGCTTAAATAAATGGCATCACAACATTATAATGTACAGTATGTATAATGTAAAATAAATATTATAATATTTATTATTACATGATTTTAATCATTTGCTGAAAGAAATTTGCAGATACTTACATAAGAAATAATTTCAGAACTTTTTCCATCATTTCTAGATCCCCAATTGAATTCTTCCAGCTCTTTTCTCTGGTTTGGCGTAGGATGTGCACACACAAGGGATGCAGTGCTGTACAAAATGTGAGTTTCTGGTTCTTAATATCTGATGTTTGAATGTTTTTCAGCGCTTCAGCATGGAGGGTCTGTCCAACATCCTGCAGACAGGCATCAGACAGACCTTTGGGACCTCAGGGACAGAAAGACAGGTAAGGAGGAGCATTTCAGTTAATGTTCCAAACCAAACTTGCACAAACTTGCATAAACTCTGTCTGATTGTTTTTTTCATGTGTGTTCAACAGTACCTAAACACAGTCATCCCATATGAGAAAAAAGGGACTCCTCCATCTGTGGATGACTTGCAAATGCTCACAAAAAGTAAGAGTACTGAACTGCACTAATGGCATTCAAATTGAGTCAAAGTGAATCCAACTTCTCTGTAGAAATCGCCATAATATTTCAAGTTTATTTTATTAATATTTGCTAATATTGATTTAATACTTAAAATCAAATAATAACAAATTTAGGCCATCAAAGGAAAAAAAATAGTGACCATTATTTCAACTGATGTTTTTCAGTTCTTTATGCCATGAAAGAAGACAGTGAGAAGGTCCCGACCCTCCTGACTGACTATATACTAAAAGGTAAATGTTAAACTTAATGAAATGAGAAATGCTGCTTTGGCAGCTAGCTGAAATAAAATAAGGTTAAGGTTGTTTGATATTTTATTTTGGATAAAGTTTATTTTCAAATGTTTTTATGGTTTTAGTTTTAGTTAACTATAATAGAGTATATAAATGTATATGAAGTACATACACAGCATTGAGACCATTAACACATTATCACGTCTCCATCCTGCAGTTCTGTGTCCTACCTAAAGTCCTGAGCGTGATGTGCTGATGGTGAGACTGTGGAGAGTTCGAGTGTCTTCGTTCCTCCTCTCTCGGTTCTCCAGCCCAGCTGCATGAGCTCCCTTATCCAGTATCAGCGAGGGACCCTGAACATCTAACCATCCTTCTCTTGCTTATCTAATGACCTTTGACCTTGCTCATCTCACTGCCCTTCCTGTATTCACATATCCACGAGGTTCATACCACAGCGCCTGGTGCTTTACATGTTTTCTACTACGTATGTTACTACGGGCCAAAAGCCATATGGAACGTGTAAGGGTAACAGGTGAACTATAATCGGTTTAACTCTACGATCAGGTAATATTTTTATTTTTAAATATATGTCTAACATAAGGCATTTTACATACTAGTCAATCATTCACATCCGTTCTGAACACAGGTGACGATGAGAAGGGCATTATTCACAATCTTCTTCAGGCGTAGATGCATTGATTCGAGAGCACATTTGAAAATAATCCATCCATATTTTCTGCTTTTGCCGTTTTAGTATTGTGGCTTCATTTCAGCCAAGGTTGGTTGAAAATACAGCATGTTTTAGTGTTCTACATTAATGCCAAGTTATAGGGAGAAACCTTGTGACTTTTCTTATTTTGGGTAACTTGAGACTTTTTCATCCTATGTATGAAATATTTAGTTCTACATAATGTGGTTTTTATTTGACCATCCATCTGTCTAATAAAAACTTTTTTATTTTATTTTTACTTTTAACATTAACTGTCATTCATGCCTTGTGCTTACATCTTTAATGTATATATTTCTTATTTACTAAGGGACATGGAGGAATGTGAAGTATTGCTGAGTTATAATTCCAATAAATGTCAAACCCTGTGAAAGCCTGAAGGACTGCTTCATTGTAATATCGCAATATTCCACTAGAGGGCAGTCATATGCAGGTTATTATAATTCATCAGACATGTAAGCTTGTTTGCAACAGCGTTAAACGAGGATTTTTTTTTTTTTGTGGCGTCTAGTTCAATATTGTACTTTAAAATTAAAATGAAATTAAAACACGTACACCTAACAACTGGTGACATCAAAACTCTTGAAACTCAGAAAAGTTTTCAGTCATGTTCGTATGTGAGTGACTTCCCTTTCTAGTTCTGCTTAAACCAATGTAAAAAAAAAAAAAAAAAAAAAAAATTGAATTAATTTTATTTAAAATGAAGTTATATTTGTCCCCTGGAACAGATACCTTACTTTATGAAGGAATTTTTTTTTCCGATATACTGTCCATGTCTAGGCCTACTACTTTTGACTGTTGAAATTGTATTCATCATTTCAATTAACTACTTCATTCAGTGTCTTAACAACAGAATGTCTGAACTATATCATATTAGATAACAGCTAGATAAACCCGGAGGAATTCATTTTTGCTCATTTTAAATGCCACACAGTCAGCTTATTAATTTTAGCCATTCTGAGTCTGACCCTGACTAAATGTTACACAGCTTGCGACTTATTTATATTACGTAACGCGTTAGGTTATCTTTTCCACATATTATTAATAATGGGTCACCAGAAATGTCGCAAAAGACTAGTTATAACAGTATCTTACCTTCTGCTCTCTTCTTTTTATAGCAAGTTCATAACCGTTTGCTTAGACTTTCCAACGAAAAGCGCACGAAAAATAATGTGCAGTCGCACCCCACGATTGATTTTATTGTGTATTTAATCTTTATGAGGACCTTTTTCCGCCATCAAAAACATTAATTTACTTATTAGTAAACATTAACATAAACCTAGGTCACTGTAGGTCAATATGCCATGGACTGGATCACAACAAATACAAACATATGTTAGATATCATACAAAATATAGGTTACATTTCTGACTCTACAGAACATTACAACTATATTTCCTTGCAAATGAACAGACTGCATGTTTACAGCCAGTTTCTTTTAATCAAAAGTATGAATACAAAGTGTTTTCATGTCTGCTGACAGTAAATAGTCATAAATACAGAACAGTTTGAGGTCCAGTCTGCAGATGACTAAAAGATTGACATGGGTACAGACAATAAAAACATTTCTAATAAAATAAAGTAAAATAGTTTGTGCTTGAAAAACAGTCAGTCGCACTCTTGAGTACATACAACATTCTTAAAAAAAAATTACAGTAGTGGTTTAAAAGCATTCATGAAATAAAATTTAAAAAAAAAAACTACAACATGATTTTTGGCATACTTACAGATGCGCTATTGTGTCTGCTACAGCCTACTTAAAGTAACCATGAACTGCCATTCGCAACCCATTTTACTTCCATAATATGATGCATTTCTGAAAAACTGGGATGTTCAGTGATGTGCATTAAGAAAATAAAGTTTAAGTTTCACTGGTGCATTTATTTCCTGGAAACTGGATGTTTTAGCCTTCATTTGCAGCCTAATAAGTCATTTTTCTTAAGCTACCATTACTTTTGTTAGAAATTTTTCAGCTTTAGTAGCTCTAGCAGTGCTCTGAAACAATGCTGATAAGAATGACAAGAAAAACTAATATCCCTACATCAACAGGAACTCTTTGGTTTAAACCAGAAAAAAATCATGAGCTTCTTTGCTGCAAAATTATGAAATGACCACAGACCTAGAATGAGAAGTAAATACCTTATTTACAGCAAGGTAAAGGAATGTTTATAATTACAGTTTACATATTCAGTACAATACATTAGTTTTAAATATCATCATGGGGTACAAAAACGCTATATAAATAAAGATACCACCAAATCCTACACTTTTAAATTGAAAAAAAAGCTACCTCACATCTCTATAACAACACGGGTTTATTTCTAAATATCTGGCCAAAAAAACATTTAAAGGCAAATATAGCATGTCCTTGACATTCCCTTAACATATGCTTACTTCCGCATTGAAAAATAAGGTGGACTGATTTCATATGTATTAAACATATGTAAACGTAATTATTCATGAGGAGTGTCTGTAAATAATGTGAAATAGACCTTTCATTTGTTTACATCAAGGCAAGTTAGCATCTTTAGTTAGCAAAATAACAATCAGTACAGCAGTGACAACAAAAAGAACACAAAATTAAGTGAAAAAGTGATTAATTCCAATTGTGCGCAATTAATCGCATCCAAAATAAAAGTTTTTGTATACATGTGTGTACTGTGTATATATATTGTGTATATAAATATACACACATACAGTATATATTTTGAAAATATTTACATGTATATATTTATATTCATAATTTATATTATATATAAATATTTAATATATAAACAACATTTTTTCTTAAATATATACATGCATGTGTGTGTATTTATATATATATATACACATAATAAATATACACATATATTATGTAAACAAAAACTTTTATTTTGGATGTGATTAATCGCAATTAATCGTTTGACAGCACTAAATTCTGTTTTTTGGTCAGCGTCTTTTTGTTTACAGTTAAGCAAGTTCCACTTAAGAGAAAGTAGAGGATTTTCTATAATACTTTGAACAGTAAAAAACTATAAAACAATAAAATGAGCATCTTTACATATATTTGCTTACTTTTTTATATTTAAACAAAATAAAAAATGTAAATAAAGAAAAATTACATCATACAGTTTCCATACAGAGGCAATAAGCTTATCGGTTCCAATTCATCCTTTCCAATGTGCTTTAGTTTGTGGGACCGCAGACATGATGTCCTCTTCAGAAGTCCAGCAGAAATGTTTGGTCCTACACCAGAGAGCCAGCCTGGTTTTGCGCTGGCACCATGATGGGTACCCCTCCCATGCGGGAGATGTTGGCAGCAGTTACGGAGGTGGGCAGCAGGGGCGGACGTGGAATCTGAGGCTGGCCGGAGGCTGGCCGGGGCACTGAGGTGTGCTGGGAGCCTCCATTGGTGCTGGGGGGTCCCGAGGGTCCACGGGGCGGGATGGGGTTGGTGATGTAGCGTGGCAATGTGCGCTCCAGGGTAGCGTCTGCTGGAGGCTGCGAGCGGTATCCGGCTGTGCTGCCCGTGAGGATGGACGCGGTGTCGGAGTGAGGGTAGTGGTGGTGGCTCTGGGTGTCTTGTGGGTAAGAGCTGGTGTGAATGGAGGACAGGGTGCCGTTTTTAGAGATGATGTCAGACCCAGTGCCACTCTTGGCCCATGAGACACGTTTGGGAGCCTGAGCATCCTCTCTGTAACACACAAAAACACTTAGTGTCTACACAAGTTAGTAATCAAATCAATCAATAAATCATAATTATCTTACTTGATATCATTGGCTAAATCCTCCTCCGTGTCTTTCCGTCTTGTCCACATGAAGACGAGGAAGAGAATGATGAGGATGAGAGCCACAATACAACCAACCGTGACACCAGCGATCATCCCAGCATTAGTCGCTGTAGGAAAAGTTAATGTACACTTTTTATCTTCAGACAACTTAAATGACTCAACATTAAGTATGCAAAAGAGAATGAATACAACCGTTTTAAAAAACAGTAAGATTGAATTTTTGGTCCCACTTTATATTAGGTGGCCTTAACTACTATGTACTTACATCAAAAAATAAGTACAATGTACTTATTGTGTTTATATTATATTGCAAAACACTTTTGCTTACATTACATACATTAATTAATTACAGATGCAGTTACATGCAGGTTTTTTTAAAATATAAGTACCATCATGAATGTACATAAGTGCATTGCATCAAATGATTATTTTAAATGTAAGTACATAGTAATTAAGGCCACTTACTATAAAGAAGGACTGAATTCTTTATAAGATTTTCTATTCTAAAAAGTAACTTATTCCTGAATTTTCAGCATCATTACTCCAGTCTTCAGTGTCACATGATCCTTCAGAAATCATTCTAATATGCTGATTTGCTGCTCAAGAAACATTTCTAATAATCAATGTTGAAAACAGTTGTGCTGCTTAATATTTTTGTGGAAACTGTAATACTTTTTTCAGGATTCTTTGATGAAGAGAAAGTTAGTGTCATGTTAACAAATGTCTTTACTGTCACTTTTGCTCAATTTAATGCATCCCTGCTGAATAAAAGTATTAATTTCTTAATATTTTTGAACGTTTATGTATGCAATGGGCAAACAGCAGTACGTACATGTGATGACCTCCAGGTTGATGTAGCACGTCTCCGCTCCTGCAGAGTTGGATGCAGTGCATATGTATTTCCCTGACATATTACTGCTCAGATTGTTCAGCTTTAATGTTCCTGCTGTTTCATCTACAACAGCATGAGGGTAAAGTCAGACTTGCATGATTACAAAAATAATTCAACCAGAGATTAGAAACATTCAAATATTTGAAACAGAGATCACAGAGTGTCACAGTAACTGATAAAATATTGCTATCTGAATACTAGCAATGTTTATCCAATATCTCTAAGGATTTGATTCCAGTGACTCAAGAATTACATAACAAAGGTCAATAAATATATGGTTTTAAGGTTTAATCTCAGCCCAAACGGTTTCCTCGTCATGCTTAAAGGATTAGTTTAACCAAAAATGAAAATTCTGAAATTATTAACTCACCCTCATGATCTTCAAAACATACAGTCAAACTAAAAATTATTCAGACACCAGATATACTTTTTGATATTTTTTTTACTAGTGGGTGCAGGACACTATAGTCATTTATGTAAGTGAGGATAGCAAAATAAAGTAAATTGTGGCATATTATACCCAAAAATTCTTCATACAGTGGGACCAAACATTATTCACTTTGACCTTAGACCTGACCATGTTTTGCTTAAGTGTATTTTCTTTAATAGCTAATGTGAACTTTTTACACCACAGACTGAACAAAATTAAGCATTGCTTGGTAACTGGTTGACCTAAATTGGTATTATCTAATTGTGTGCTTAAACTTAACAGTTGACGGCTGTTCAGCCTAATTCATTACATACATTTCTATCAAAGGTCTATCTAATATTCCTCCCATAGTGAGCTGTTAACTGTTGCGACTGTATCCAGAGTCACGTAGATGACTTACTAAAGTATACTTTCATGCTACTTTCTTTCTCAGTGGCTGGGACGTTCTTCAAAAATTCACCCCTTTCCACAGAATAAAGTCATATGAATTTAAAACATCAGGGTGAGTAAATTTTCATTTTAGGAGAAGCATGTTAATGCTAATGCATGCTAATCGAAAGGAGAATGATTTAAAGAGATAGTTCACCCAAAAATGAAAATTTGATGGTTATCTGCTTACCCCCAGGGCATCCAAGATGTAGGTAAATTTGTTTCTTCAGTAGAACGCAAACGAAGATTTTTAACTCAAAACTTTGCAGTCTGTCAGTCGTATAATTGCAGTCAATGGAACTCACGTCTTTGAGAGAAAAAAAAACATACACAGACAAATTAAACCCCGTGGCTCGTGACGACACATTGAGGTCTAAAGACACGAAACGATCGGTCTGTGCAAGAAACTGAACAATATTTATATCGTTTTTTTTACCTCTGATCCGCCACACTGTCCAACTGTCCTGAGCACGTTCATAACATCTGGCGCATGACGCATCTTCTTCTTGCTTTACGGCGGATCGCAGACTTATAAGTGCATTACCGCCACCTATCTCTCAAATGGACCATTGACACTATCTACAATCTCAATTAGGAGTGTCAATGGTCCATTTGAGAGATAGGTGGCGGAAATGCGCCGGATGTTGTGAACGCGCTCAGGACAGTTGGACAGTGCGGCGGATCAGAGGTAAAAAACGATATAAATACTCTTCAGTTTCTTGCACAGAACGATCGTTTCGTGTCTTTAGACCTCAACGTATCGTCACGAGCCACAGGGTTTAATTTGGTTTTGTCTGTGTATGTTTTTTTTCTCTCAAAGCCGTGAGTCCCATTGACTGCCATTATACGACTGACAGACTGCAACGGTTTGAGTTAAAATTCTTTGTTTGTGTTCTACTGAAGAAACAAAGTCACCTACATCTTGGATGCCCTTGGGGTAAGCAGATAACCATCAAATTTTCATTTTTGGGTGAACTATCCCTTTAAGGAGAACGAAGAATATATTATTTAAATATATTCTTGTGTCTTACTTAGACACACAGACAGACTCACTTTGTGCGGGAGGGAAGAAGACCTCTGAATTGGGGCTGGTCTTGGTCCACTTGTATTCTGGTGCAGGTTTACCATCATTAGAGTTACAAGCCAAAGTAATGTTCCCTTTAAGAACAGGCCTTCCTTTAACTTGACAAACTGGCACTGAAGGAGGAACTGAAAGAGACAGGATGGGTTATGTGATGTTAAATCCGGAAAACGCTGGCCTGCGTCACAGAACAAGCATCAGACATGTAGGCTACACATGCATGTGTGTTTTATGACCATGCATGTGTGCACCACAGTTTGGCAGTAAGTACACACCTTTAACATTAAGGGTGAGCTCTCCGGTGAGTCCTGGGGCGCCCGGGATAATGACCTGGCACATGTACTTCCCTGAGTCTGATGCTTTGGTGTTGTTAATGTACAGGGACAGGTTGGTGTTGGGCATACTATGAATAAAACCAACTCGACCTGCAAACTGGGAAGTGCTATGACTTACACCTCCACCGACGTATGAGATAATCTAAAGAAAGATAAAGAAGAGGGTGGAAAGGCATTAAAATTGCAAATGAGGTATGAAGAGATGATAACAATTCAGGAGGTTTAAGGTGAAATATTTTTCATTGTATATAGGTATATTTATTCATTACATTTTATTAAAACACACTATTTTACACAAACACCACTTTCAATAAATTATTCAATAAACTGAAAATATAAACATAAAAAGTACATATAAACAGATGGGAGTATTAATATATAAACAAACAACAAGTGTTTGGACGTTTGTAATGCTAATGAAATCTATGGCAAAAACTGCTCAGGCAAGCAGCTGGAAATTTCCAAACCACTGTGTAAAAAAACATTCCATTTAAAAAAATGGAATGATGTAAGATCATCAATCTGTTAGAAGCAGGGACAGAATTTCTCAGTGGACAGGTCTAAAGGATTCATATCAGCTGATTCCTCAGTGTGCAGATTTAATCTCAATTGAAGAAAATGCAGGATAGAGGATTTTACAATCTGCAGATAATACGGTTTCTTACAGAGTAATGAGGTGCTGTGTAATGCAAAATGAAAGACAATTGCTGCCAAGAGTGGACATTTTAATCACAGTATTATACTAGCTCTTAAGGTAAGATGGTCTGAGCTTGCAGGTAATATGAGATAGTAGTCTGCTGTGATTGACTTCTTGTACTTTCAATATGGTTAACACAAAAAAAAAAAACAAGTGATTCTGTGATAAAGACATTTGTCGACATTTGATCAACATTATGTAACTGAATTAAAACAAAAACAAAATTTCCATATAAAAAAGAGATAATTTTTAAGACATATTTTTTTATAATATTTCTGTCTCTGCCATTCATAATCCAAAACATAACATGCACAGATGGTGCTAAACTTTCTGGCATCTGCACAAAAACTAACGAATGAATATAATCCCACCCATAACACCACACCATTTCAATATCTAATTTGGACTGACATAACATTATCAGAATTGATTATAAATCTATGCTGAATCCCTTCGGCGTACTGCACTGGAAACATGTTGACATGAGTGTTTGAGTATGGGTGATAATGAGGAGCAGGATTTCGTCTGTGTGCACTCTTGACCTCTGGAACTCAAGAGCCTGAGTGATCAGGGACAGAGAGTGACCATTACATTACATCAGCTCCATGTCATGTTACGTTCTGATCCACCATGAGAAAAATTACAATGATTTTTATGAAACTATGAAATCAGATTGAAAACAGCCAATATGCACTTGACCCAAGATACTACACTCCTTAAATTGCTCAGCAACCTAGTTAATAAATCTAGTTAGTATTATCTTTTACAATAATTCTTTGTCTCTCATCTCAACAAAGAGCCCTATTTAATAATAAAAATAATATCAAATATTAAGAGATTACTACAGTTATTTCTTACCTTAATTATTACTTGTTTATTACTAGCTAAAAGCACTTTATATGAGAATTTAAAATATTGTTTTAATATGACAAGCCTAAATTATGCTATTATTATTATTATCATCATTACTAAATTCAATGTACATCTGACTGCTCATTGTCTCAGTCTGCTGTACACAGTCTTTGCACTGCCTTGGGGTTTTATTTTAATCCTACTTGTTATTTTATTTATTATTACTTATTTTTTTTATCATTATTTCTTATGTTCATCTTATTTTACCATTTTTAGCTATTTATTTAATCCACAGTCAAAGTAGCTGACTAGGTATGCTTTAAATAAATAAGAGAGACAAATAACATGTTCATGTTTTTAACATCAAGATTTTAGGGTGTTATATATATATATATATATATATATATATATATATATATAACATTTGTAAAAAAAAAAATTTAAAAAGTCATTATTTACAAATAATTGTTTACGTTTTTTGCAGTTCCCTTAAGTATTTTTACAGGGTGACAAATAAATTTGTAATAAGTATAAATATTCAATATAAAATTGTGACATGCTTGGCACATTTTAGAAGAAAATTTCAGACGCCACTTATTTAAAAATAATTATTTAACGTTTTTGCAGTTCACTTAAGTACTTCTACAATGTGACAATTCAATTCAATTCTCTCAACTGATAAGAATAAAGAATGTTATGAATTGATCAAATTAATAAAATCATAATTCTGAAGTGTAAAAATATTTTTAGATGAAGTATAGCATGTCACACTACAGGAAACTGCTGTCTCGGTCAACACAAACAAAGAGAAACAACATAAGTAGGACAGTCACCATTTCTGTGCTGCTGGACATGTAGTTCCAGACCACTGTATTTTTCTCAATCTCCACTCCAGTGTAAGAAGCCTGCAGCACTACCATCTTCCCTTTGATCACTTCTACATTTATCTGAGGCAGCTGAAGTTGGGCCAGGTCACCTGGAAAGATAAAAAAAAAAGCATAAATCGATTAACAACCTGAAAAACACTAAACATTTCCAGTCAACCCAGCTGACAGCCTACAAGTCCAGGTGCACTTATTTGAAACCCCAATAAAATCTCAGAAACATTCAGGAGTGACATACACTCCCCCAAATGGAGGTAAACGAGCTGAATCCAGCTGTCCTGGTTGTCAGTTTGATCCGCCAGCTTGGCCGGGATGCTTCGGCTCGGCTCCCGGAGAAACAAATACGCGTTACTCAGAGACTCATAAGAGAGAATCTGCTTCTAAAATCCTCTTGTCACTTATGATTTCAGATGAAAGTCCGCAGAGAGAAAAACTGGGTGACGCAACTGCCAAGCATCTTGTTTTAGGCTTAGCAGAAGGTACGTGGGAGGGAGAGGGACATTCACAGGCCCACTGCAATGAGCCTCAATGCCACGCGTATGTTGAATTCCCATCGCTTAAGTGTAAACCCACTAATCCTCAACTAGAATCCTGTTTGTGCTCATCTTTCGGACATTTTCTTCTGCTTTATGTTAGCGGGCTGGTCTTTAACCTGATTATAATCTAGCAATGATAGTCAAATCGCTTCCATTGACTCAACAAATAAAGCCATCGCTCAATTCAGAAATTCAACCCATATGTGGGACGGGATCAAACGCTGAATTGCATTATGAATGTATAAAGGAATCAATCAGCTTTCATGGAAAACCTTGATCAACATTTCATCTTAGAGGTCAAAGGGGAAAACAGATTTCTGGTCGTGTGTCTTCCAGATTTATCTTGCAATCAGTGTCAGTTCTATTGTTTACCAAAAGAAGAAAAATCTCTCTTAATCCAGTGCTCCAGTCTGCCCCCATCTGTCATTTGAAGGCACTGTCGAGGAACAGAGGTCAAGGCAATGATCCAAACACCATACCCTGAACTAGTTCCAACTGGACTGTCAAACACTTCTCAGATTTATAAACAAACATACAGAGAGGACAAGCAACATGATATAATGACGCTGTACCACACATAATGTAGACTGTGTATGTGTGTGTGTGTGTGTATATATTAATTATATTATTTCAATTTTAGGATCATTTTTATTACTTCTAGTCTTTCTATTGCTACCGAATTGAAAACTAAAAGTCCTTGGTAAATAAAATTGAAAACAACCTTACTGACCCCAAACTTTTGAACGATAGCAAATATTAAATATTGAGTATTCATGTCTTTCAAACTCGCATTAAATTCATCTATTTTGTAATTAAAACATATAATTACCAGCTTTCTAGCAGGAACACTAGCACAAATGTTCATTCACAATAGCACAAACTTAGTTCTAGAACATTTTCCATAATCTGCATGCTAGGATACCATATAAAGCATGTTAAGCCCTAAGCAGCTTAGAGGTAATGCTTAAAGACAGAGAAAAAAAAAAAAAGTTATTATTTTCCATGAACTTTTAGAACAAGAATTTGACCTTAAACTGTATGACTGCCAACATACCAGTAGAGGGCAGCAAATGCTATGCAATAAACTCATTATGCAGTAAATAAGAACATAACAGAACACCAAAAACATGGTGTTTTGTGCACTTCACTACTGAAATTCCTTCATTCAGGACTTATGATATTCAATGATTTGTGCAGTCAGTCTATGTTTTCAATGCATCTATAATCACTGTGTTTTTCTGCATCTACCAAAGCAGAGCTTCTGAATCATTAGGTGCATTACCCAGCATTCCCAAGTCTTCTCCTCATCTCTAGATCGCTCTACTAAAGCCTCAATAAGAGATTAAACTAGTATCTGATGCTCAGTAGGGAACCTGTGTTAGCATCAGCCTCTCTCATTAATCAGAGCACTTTTGGGTGTATTTTTCTCTCTTGTGAACACAGAGTCTCTCAGATCCACATAAGGATCTTAGCAGTTTTTAAATTCTCCTATTAAACTCACTTATTGGAAGAGCAACCTCAAACAAACATGAAGCTCTTTACAAGCCACAGGAGGAAAGCATCTGTGCTGCGGATGTGATGTTAAGTTTAGTGTGTGCTAACCAGTGACCAGTTCAAGTAAATGTCCACACTGGTCAGTTAACGATGATAAATGACTCCTCAGGGAAATGTTTTAAGGGATTTTGCTGTTTTACTTTGAGAATGACAGAAGGACCGAAGCAGAGAGACCATTTCCTGAGTCTTCAAGCGTAATACCATCACAGCATCTTCTGATTTATCTCCTAATGACAAGATATTCCAGTACTGTCCCAATCCCATCAGCCTAATGAGCCTGCAAATGATTTCTGGCATTATAGGCCTCTAAATCGCACATTTGTGTACACAAATGTTTTTGCTGATGCAAATGTGCTTTTGTTTGTTCAGTTGTGAACCCCAGAAAGTTCTGAGGAAAGCTCTGAGGACAGGTATGGGCAATGAGAAGAACATGCAGAAGGAGAAAGCAGCTCATGTCAAGTCAAATATTGAATACAGACTTTTATATTTAAGACTAATGAGAAGAACTAACAGAAGTGTTATAAATCTCACATCATTCCCACGGGTCTGATCTGAATAATATATGCTACTGAATGGCATGAAGTCAGAAAAGAGACAGAAAGATCATCAGTTAGAGCCACACATGCTGGAGAGGTAATGAGCTGTCAGTCATCAACCAAAAACTCATCCAGTAAGTCACCAGTAACGGCCACAAAAAATTGGAATATAATACAAATAAAACTTACAGTTGCAGACTATACCATTCAAAATTTTGAGGTCAGTAAGATGTTTTTTTTTTTTTTTAAAGAAATTAATAGTTTAGGATGCATTTAGGCTAATTGATCAAAATTATATATTTTTTAAATACTAGCTATATTTTAAATAAATGCTGTGAACCTTCTATTCGAATCCTGAAAAAAAAAACTGAAAAAAGAAAACAAAAATATTAAGCAGCAAAACTATTTTTAACATTAATAATAATACAAATACAAATCTTTCTTGAGCACCAAATCTGCACATTAGAATGATTTCTGAAGGATCGTGTGACACTGAAGACTGGAGTAATGCCTGCTGGAAATCCAGCTTTGCTATCACAACAATAAATTACAATAAAATAGAAAACAATTGTTTTGAAAAATTTTCATTTTTCATTAAACAAATGCAGCCTTGATGAATATAAAAGACTTCAATCAATCAATCAATCAATCAATCAATCAATCAGTCAATAAATAAATAAACAAATAAATAAATATCTATAAAAAAATTGTACTGATGCAAAACTTTTGAATCGTTAACTACACAAATCAACAAATAAATAAAAATAAAATGTATTTCTAATCAAACAACTCGCTTTGGTTATATAAAGACAAATAAATCATCACATTTATATACTTGTACTCTGAGACTCTAAAACATAATGTGATTGCATGTAATTAATCTGTGATATGCAAGTGCTAGGTTATTCATTAAAAAAATTTTATGCACCGCACCTGTTTAACATCAGCTGAGTCTAAAGTTTCTATGTGGAACATTTTGCTGAAAACCATCTAATTTCTGTGATAACCCCATTATTCTAAAGTGCTGTGCTAACATAAATCAAGACTCTTGATAATTATGCTGTGCATAGCTTAAGCAAAACAATGGGTTTAATGTCCTTCATGGTCTCAGATATTAACCTGAAATTGAACAAGAAACCAAAAATGACCCTATTTTCCTTTTTTGATAAATGTTCCTGGTCTTATCGTGAAAGATTCAGTGAGAAACAAAAGGTAATACCTTTTACCCAATTACCCAAACTGACCTTCCTTTACAGGTGACAAGACCAAACCCTCCAACAAACATGTTACTCATGTAGAGACACACTTCACAATTCAGTCAAGTCCCGCCCTACATTATCATCTCACTGAACATCCTGTTTCACTCTAATTTGTCACATTATGAATGTTATTAAAATCATGTTGACTTTAATGTAACTTTCATGAGGGAATCATGGATAATGTGATTCACAAAGACATAAACATGGCAAGTAGAACACAACGTGAGGTCGCTCCCATGCGTATGCTTATGTGCATGACTTAAATAGAGATGTTGATGCTTTTAATTGCAGGAAGAGCACTATTTATTTTTTGGAAGTTGGCACTATGCTCTGATAAAGAGTTCGGGAAAGGCCTTTGATGCATCTGACAGTGTGCGTGGATGCCAGAACTTCCTGTCCTAACTATCTACACTGCAAAGTTACCGTTAAAGCATTCCTGCCTCAGTAAGATCTGAGACCGAAGGCAGTTTTAAGATGAGTTAACACCCAAAATGATTACAGATGCTCTGGCAAAATGAGTCAAATGAAAATGACAAATCTAATCTCGACTATAAAGCCTTGATCAGATCAACTCGAGATCTGATGGCCGGGGTGGAGACGTACACAAGCACACTGCAGATCTGAGAGATTGACTGATGGTTTTCTTCATGTCACTGATAAAACCTTTATAATGAACACTCTGGATGTGGTAGGGAGGATCTCATTTGTGTGCCTTCAGGGAAAATGACTATCTGAGGGGCAGAATTTTAATATGCTGAGTAAAGATACCCAACACAGCAGTACAAAAGTCTACTTTAAGAGTGAAAAAAGACATGTTTAAACTATTTAATGTTTTTTTTTCATTTTATATTATAGACAGATAATATAGAATGATGCTCTCAGTGTCCTAATTACAAGATATAATAAATCATTAATACTATTATTGGTCTGAAGAATGGAAAATCTAGGTGGCATTACTCTTGAGGTTTTGCGAGTATTTCCATTTTTATTTCCCCACACAGGATGCCCTTTTGTGGTCATATGAGAAGAAAACCATTAAGCCTTTTACTCGGGTGCACCAATTTTTGTATTAAAAAATACAAAAGTTATGTTTTTGTGTAGTAAATGTATAGATTTAAAAGATTTCTTCTTCTAGAGGCTTGAACATTGAGCATCGTATATAGAGAAACCAGTCAAGCTTGCCCTCTGTCACCTCTTCTAAAAAACTCCTTATCTGACAAGAAAACTCTTATTCCCTTATCTCATTTTGACTTCTCTCTCTACTGCCATTTTTCTTTCCAATGTCCTCTTCTCCTCTCTATTATCTCTCGGTAATTACAGACAATGCTTGAGAGCGGATAGAGAGCATCAGTTCTATCAAACTGTGACTGTTTGGTTCATTTGAGAAATATTTGTAAGTCATTAGTTTAATTGCAGAAGTAAGATTGTGTGTTATCCACAATATCTATGTCATAAGACAGGGCCATGAGGGTGGATGTGATGATGAAAAGGAATGATAAGAGTCTCTGCGATCGACTTTAGTGGAGCTCAAGGTTGACTGAAGCAGTAATGAGGGTGCAGAGAGAAATCTGATTCATGTGGATGGTGAAAAGTGGACAGGCAAAGACTACAGAAAGTCTGACTCCGTATCAAGACAACCTAAAAAAAATGCTTTCTACAAAGTCAGAATTGATGAGAAATGGGATGATAAGAAAAGGAACATGTATTAGTCATATTTTAGCCACATTTTAGAGGTCACATTTTGTATATATATTAAAATCATCTTTATAAAAAGATTATATAATATATTTTCTTTCTTTTCTTTTTTTTTTTTTTTTTTTTTTTTTTTTTAAATAGGGTGAAATGTGACCTGTACTTTTTCATTGGATTCACCAAACAAACAAAAAAACAAACAAAATAAAACAAACAAAAAAAAAAAAAAACACACATGCTATTCTGCAACTCTTGTTCTTTAAATTCTGGCTGTTGCATTTTGGGTGAGAAACACTGGGCTGACACTGACATATAAGGGAGACGCTGGAAGTGAAGACTCCAGTCTAAGTCCAGTGTATTCCTGTTTCCTTCTTTCCTGTTTCCTGTGCATTGTGTTAAAACATGGATACAGGAAAGAAAGCTGGGCCAGATAAGACAAAGACTGGGACACACTCCAACAGCACATAAAGGAAGCAGGGTCACACACACACACACCTGCATCTCCATCTAAGATCCTGAAATAACTTCAATATGAGCCCGTGTTGCTCCTGCATCAATCGCTGGGCTCAGGATGCTCCTCTGGCCCAGATCTGATCGCTTCAACACAGTGACTGGCAGCTGGGAGTCAAATCTGTACAATACTGAGAGGTGGCAGGTGATGCAATCTGTCCAGAAGACACTGGATTAACATGATGAATTGTGCTAGGATTACCCTGTGTTTTACAGGAGCCGCAAAATGTGATCATCTGTGACACACAAACCTCATGCCTTTAATCTGATTCAGAGATGCCGTCTATCATCTCAGTTTAAGGCTGTATTAATCAAACCTCACACCACTGCTGTCATAAGTGACACAAACCCGTTACTGACAGCTGAAATGAAAACTCCCATGTTAATACAGTGCACTGAATAAATTAAGAAATGTAGGAGGGGCACAGTGGTGTTTGATGCATTAAATTGATCAAACTGACCACAGAAAGCATCAAAAGTGACAGTAAATACTAAAAAAAAAATCTATTTTAAATAAATACTGCTCTTTTGAATTTTCAATCCATTTCAATATATCATGGTTTCCACAAAAATAATATCATGTTTTCAACATTGATAATATTAAGAAATGCTTCTTAAGCACCAAATCAGCATATTAGAATGATTTCTGAAGGATCATGTGACACTGAAGACTGGAGTAATGGCTGCTGAAGATTGTTTTGCAATCGCTGGAATAAATGATATTTTAAAATATATGTAATTAAAAACAGTTACATTAAATTGTAATTATATTTCACAATATTGCTGTTTTTACTGTATTTTTCATCAAATAAATGCAAAAAAAGAGAGCATAAAAAACAAATATCTTACCAATCCCAGTGTATTTTATATTTTGAACAAAATAAAAATATTAGTGCTGTCAATGATTAAATCGCATTCCAAAATAAAAGTTTTTGTTTACATTATATATGTATGTGTACTGTGTGTATTTATTATGCATCTATAAATACACACATACAGTATATATTTTGAAAATATTTACGTTTATACATTTATATATTCATATTCTTATATTTTATATTATATATATAAATATTTTTAATATACAAACAACATTTTTCTTAAATACATACATGTGTTTGCACTTATATATACATAAATATACAAAGCATACACATATATTAAATAAATAAAAACTTATTTTGGATGTGATTAATCGTGATTAATCGTTTGACAGCACTAAAAAAAAATCTAATAATGTATCAAATCAAAAAAAAATATTTTTATAGTTAATTTATATTCATATTATAATTTCTTAAAACCAATTATCCAATTGATGGCAATAAGTTAATAATAACTGTCATGTTACGTGGTGTTAGATAATGACAAAAATTAATCTATGTAGTGAATCATGATGCAATTCCTGTGTGTACATCTCCCGAAATACAGCTGCAAGCAAAGTCTGCCAAACTATGCCCATCTTGCAAACGTAAAATTAAGAAAAATGACGCATTTTATAATAAGCCACATGCTGAGGATAACTGTCCAAAAACTAATTACCCATCTATGAAGACAACGTAATTACCATAGAGCTCCGGCCCTCTAAATCTTATGGAAAACAGTGCAGATAAATCAATGAGACCAAAGCCTTATCTCTACGCTCCGCAGAGCTAGTGTATTAGGAAAGAGATACGGCTCAGTCTAGGATGGATGTGGTTTATCAGACTGAGTTTGAGGAGCAGTATGGACTTTTCGATTAAGACATGCATTTCAACGCGGTTCTTATATACGTCAGATGCTTGACCACAGCAGTAGATAAAGCTTCTCTGGTAGGCTGAGCGAGGCATTAATCTTAAATTGACGTGAGAACCGATAAAACAAATGTTTGTTGAGCTGAATAAAGAAACTCTCAGCCTGAATACCACCAGATAGAAAAACATTCAGCTTTCTTTATGCCGCCCCTTTCTGTCCTTATCATTGTGAAACAAAGTACTACAATAGCACTACTTTAAAATTATTTAGTATTTTGGAGTGGAAAATGTCAGTTTCGAGCCAAACATATTTGCAATAAAATTAGCAACACCATCAGAAAGTCTGAGTATCATAGGGGATGGACTCTCAGAAGACTTAACATTCCCACACAGTGTCAGTTCAGTTTAGCAACGCTGTCACAAATATACACACAGCCCTGATCTGCTACTCCAATTCCATAGTTAAACCAGTCTTGAAAACACACAAGGCCATAACTGATGAGTAAAGCTCATAATAGGGGAAGCTGGAGGGCCAAAGGAATGGGCATGAGCAGCAACAGAAGGTCGTGATGTTGTGTTTGGCCGTAATTAATCATCTCTGTTTTGCGTTTTTGATTCTGAGGAGCTCTGATTAACCCGAGGATCAACAGAAACAAACAGAAGCAGAGAGGATGTGGATCCTGTGGCACGTCTCGACACAGACGCACACGCACGCACATCCTGGGGCCGGTCACGTTTCCTTCTGCTGAGGTCGCGCCTGTGATCAAACTCTCAAGCTGTGTCTATAACAGCATATTCCCAGCGTGACTGCTGGTGGCCACTTGAATACAGAGAAAAACAGCCAATGAGAATAGAGCAAAACTATTTCATCTGAAAACAAGGAGTTATGAAAACACAGTCCCTGAGAGAACAGTGACGACCGCTTTATGGAAAAATACCAATTTATAGAGTGTCACCACCCTTGACAAAACTCCTGCAGGGAACAATTTCAGCAAAAAACAAAACAATCACAAGAGATAACACTGTTATTCTTTATCAAAAGGAAAATTCCAGGTTATTTCAACAATGTTTATGGAACACTAAATAAACAAGCTGGATGGTTTAGAAGCATAAAAATGAAGCATGTATTTTTTTTTAAGAGAATGGTTTGAGATATTTAATATACATACAGTATTATAATGTAATTAATAATATCCAGTTATCCATAATTAATAGCAAGAAGCTAATAATAATTTTCGTGTTATGCCTGCTAACTGTTAAATGTTATCTAAAATGTAAAAATAAGGAAAAGTGCAAAAAAAAAACCCAGCAGCAAACAAAGTATGCCAAAATATGCAATAATTAAGAAAAATTACTTATCAAGCCATATGCTAATGATGAATGTCCAAAAACTAATTATTATATAAAATACATTACAATAAAATGTTATATTATATTCTGTGTGTGTGTGTATATATATAAATATCAGGGGCGTTTCCTCCGAGGAGGCAAGGGAGGCAGTGTCTCCTCTCCTCAAAATTGGATGAGAAAATAATCGATTTTACAAAAATAAAACAGCGCAAATATGACTAAATATGATATTAAAAGTCTAAAAGTCACTCGTTTTTATAAAGTAACACTGTTCAACAGCAACACCTGCAGGTAAAGTTACAGCGGAGGCTTGCCTCCCTTCGGTCCATAGACTTTCTACAGAAACCCTAAAGCGTGCGGTGACTTTTCTGGAGGCTCATTGAGATGAATGGGGGAAAAAAATCACGTGAGAGGAGGCAATGCCTCCATCGCGCTATAATTGGATATGATCGGTTATGATTGGATGTGATTGGTTCTTGCGATAAATCCTGTCTCTTGTTTTCGTGCGAGCTCTCGGCCTGAATGAAGAAAATGATGGCGTTATTGACTAATTATAAAGTAAGTAAACAACTCTCCTGCTTAGATATCACTGCTTTGTGTCACGTCAAAATGAAACATGAAATGGCTTGAAAACATAATGACTGTGTCAGTTTTTAGTGAGCATTCAGCTTGATGAAATGATAGATGTATCTTCGTGTCTGTGACAATGTTTGTGACAGGGCTTTTATGACGATGACCCGAAAATAAGTTGACTATTAAAAAAAAACAAACAAAAAAAAAAACAGCTGAGCATCAGTTCACGAATAAAAAACAGAGTGTCTATTTACAAGTGCATGTAACACGCCTTGCTGGCCACGGCTATTTACACTAACCCCGCCCACCAACGTGTGATTACAAAGCATTACTAAAGACAGTTATTAAGTCACAGCTCCAGTGGCGCAGATGGTGAAGTACGTGTTAATGCCTTTTTGACGCGATCGGCCCAGGTTCGAATCCGCGTTTTGCCGAACTTTTTTTTCTACCTTTTCAAATCAGATATCACGTCGGAAAGGCATGTATTTTCAATAATAATGAAGGAAATAATCTAAAAGTTGAACTTAAAGTATCGGGTAGGGTTAGGGTAGGTGTAGGGAGGGATTTATTGTCCCAATAAGGTGACATCTATTTAGTAATATGAATTAAAATTATAATTTACACTGAATATGTTATTACTGCATACTGTTTTATAATGTACTACAATACTGAGGTGCAGATAATTGCCACGGTTTGCAATAAGTAGTATAAATAGCAGAAAATCCAGCTGAGTATAGTATTTAGTATAGCGTTATTTAGAGTAAACACATTAAGTGAAACAGGGACATGAATTATATATATATATATATATATATATATATAGGGTGCGATTTGTGAAAAAACCAGAGGGGGGATGCTTTTGAAAACTTTTTATGAAATGTTTTTAATAAGATAGAAACTGTATTTAATGTGATCACAGTTTAATAAAAACATTGTACGTTAGGCCTATTAACTGTAATGATTTCATTTCCACGGTTATTCAAATAATGAATAAATTATAGAGAGAAAGCGAGCAAAGAACACAACGGAGCTTTTTGAAACTCCGAATCAGTACCATTGCGTCACAAAATGATTCACTGTTTCGATGCGCTCCAATCAGATCGCGTATCGCGAATCATTTGATTTAGATCGAGACCAGGGTTCGCAGGATGTTTTTAACTCATAATATAAAAATAATTCAGCAGAGGCAGGGATGCATAGACCAGACCGTGTGTGTGTGTGTGCGTATGTATATGTATATGTATATGTATGTGTATGTGTATGTATATATGTATGTGTGTATGTATGTGTGTATGTATGTATGTATGTGTGTGTGTGTATATATATATATATATATATATATATATATATATATATTCAGATTAATTATAATTTATACAAATTGAATGTTTGTAGTAATGCATTATATAGCCATTCAGTTGAAAACAACCCAGAATATTCCTTAACTGAAGGGAGCGGATCAATTTAAAACAGCAGGAAGACTTAGTTCACATCTTTTATACCAGCTTTTGTCTCATTAATGTACCTGAAGTCATAAAAGCAGGTTCAGGTTTAGTTCATAGCTGATGCCACAGAGGAGTAACAGCAGTGACGTCATCATCTTTTCATGTCACTGACAGGTGGTCCGACTCTAAATGTAATATATGCCATCAAGCTGCTCATGGGTTAATCATGATCTAGACACCCACGACCCAGATAGAGCTTTACCACCGCTATGGGCTTGATAGCCGTCATGCATAACAAATCTCATTAGAGGCTTGCTGATCTAGGATCATATTTGTGGTGTTTATACCAGTTCAGGTGATTGCATTATGACACAGGGACGTTACCTGTGTCATAATCCTTTTACTTGTGTCGCTAGAGAAATTTGATCCAGGCCATGGGCTCAAGGGGAGCTGTTATTGAGATAAATATGCCTCTCAATCAGGGGTTTTTACTCATCAGGAGTTTTGAATATGACACTCAGCCAGCGCTGATCTCATAAAAGCAAATTCAAAGCAAAAACCAAATCCAGCCCTGACTTCAAAGTGTTTTAAAAAATAATTCCTGACATTGACTGAAATCTGTGTTCCCCAGCGCTGATGTAACAAATCCAGATTTTTAAATAACGGACCTCTAGGACTCTCAAACATGTCTATAATTTTTATATAAAATACTACTTATATAAAATAATAAGAAAAATACAAAATGTAAAAAATAAATTAATAAAAAAAATACATATATATATGTATATGAAGATGAAGATATATATAAAAATTAAAATTAAAAATAAATAAGACAAACAATATGAAAAAGATCAAATAAATTAAAAAGATAAATAAAACTTTTAAAATAAATAAATATTTAAATAAAAAGCATAAAAAATAAATAAACATTTAAAAATAACAACAACAAAAAAATCCTCCATAAATCCACTTGACTCTTCAGGCAAACACATCAGAAAGCTGGCTGGTTGCATCGCAGTGTGATTTTTGTCAAGGGCTGTCTGGTGAAAGGCTTCCACAGAAAAGTTATTTGCACTTGAGTGCACAGTCTGACCTTGAGCAGCCATGAATTCAAAACGAGAAATGGACAGACACAGCGGTCCACCAGGACCATCTAAGCATTTATCTGCCTCCTGTTGAGAATGAGTGCTAAGAGAGAGTGAAACTGTGTACTACACACTTCTGAAGGCACAGAAATGCAGCAGGACAAGCCTCACGTTTCACCTGAGCATGTCATCTTCACGCCGCCCCACAGCAAGTCTTTTTGCAATTCTCATTTGGGGTAACTGCAAGAGACTGCGTGTTTGTCCACTGGACCGACAATAAGCTCTGACTTGCCTTAGCTATTGGATTTGACCCTTATTTCAGAGTTTATGAGTGTTTGGTCAACGTTTCCTTCAATTTCCAGAGTAAATATTAAACCTAATAAGAGGTTTTTTCCACAGGGAGACAGAAGTAGATTTTAAAAGGATACCCAGAAATGAAATGAATGCACATGTTCCTGAAAATATGTATGTTAAGTATTTGCAAATATTTTCCTGTTGAGTTAATGCCAATATAGTTCAAATAAATGGAAAATAAAATGCAAAAGGTTCAGACAGTGCTCATCAGCATATAAAATGATTATCTGTCTTCTACTATGGTCGTTTCTCATAATGACATAGATGAGAGAATCTAAAGCTTTTCAGATTAAGGTGTGACAAATAAACTAATTACTCAATGTGTGAATTAAGAAGATGGCAAGATAAGCCACAAGGCTTACTGCTGACTGCTCAGGGTTAATGATCTGTCTGATCTAGAATTCCTGCCTAAAATCTCTCTCACAAAACCCCCACATGCAATAAAAGATGTGCATAAAATAAAATAAAATAAAAAATAGATTTATAGGGGAAGAATTGCATCAGAGCTTCTTCTGTCATCAGTGACATTTGCTTCAGCCACCAGCTTGCTATTTTTCTTCAAGAATAGCAAATGAGTGGGAATACAAACATTCCTCTGCTGCCCACATTATGGCTGTATCCCCTAAACAAAGCCTAATAATGCCAACAGATCAACAAAGGCCTCTCAAATACAAAGGGCAAAAAACTATATCAGTTCACAGCTGTCAAACATAAGTGACTTAATAAAATCCCCTTATATTCACATTTCACACACTTGTATGGAATAGTCTATGTGACGTGTATGAAATCCTGTATGAATGAGAATTTTTGTTAGACACTGCCATTTTTGGGAAATTATGGACATTTTTGTAATAAGAATAATAATACATTTTAAATGTCTGAAAGTCCTTACAAATGCAAATGTGGCATTTAATTGAGCTTAATTGAGCATTACCGACGCATGCAATTCACCTCGTTTACGTACATAGGAACGCAATGCACATGTGTTGATAATGGCGGAGGACTATCCCTGAAGAGAAGAAATCGTTGAATAAAGTTGTTATTTTTGTTTTCTTTGCACACAAAAAGTTTTTTCGTAGCTTCGTAAAATTACGGTTGAACCACTGATGTCACATGGACTATTTTAACAACGTCCTTTCTATGCCTTGATCGTGGTAGGACCCTTGCTGTCTATGGAGGGTAAGAAAGATCTCGGATTTCATCAAAAATATCTTATTTTGTGTTCCGAAGATGAACGAAAGTCTTACGGGTTTGGAACAACATGAGGGTGAGCAATTAATGACAGAATTTTCATTTTTGGGTGAACTAACCCTTTAATGCTCAATGCATCTATAGCACATATCCGACTAGGTTTTTAAGGACCAACCCTTCAGACAGACTGACAGACACGGGTCACTGAGCACTGCCATCTGTCTTCAAAATCCACCTGTCCAAAATCTGTATGCCCCTAAGAGACTGACCTCTAAGAAAAGACACAAGATGACAAAGATGTCTTTGAGAGCGAGTCATCTAATGCAGTCTAGAAATTGCATGTACGTTCGAAAGGTGTTTTGTTTAAGATGATTAACTGGAGGTGAGGTAAGTCTACGGACGTCCTACCACCTCCTTCCCCATCACAACACCCTCCTGTTGCACTTTCTGAGATTGGGCTCGTCTTCTCTGGGAGTGTCTAAGCCTCGTCTCTTCCTTTTAATCTTCTCACAGCTCAAAGCTGTCTTTAGCAGCTCCACACTCACACACACACATTCATTTCAAGTCTTCAATGAGACACCTTTAGGCAAAACCTTAACAAATATCTGAGATTACCACCACAAAGGCAACAAATGACCAAAAAAAATATAGCAATCTGAATTAAAACAGAATTAGCAATAATTAGTGTCCCAAGCAGGTAGGCTAGTTGGGTTAAGAGGATCAGAGTCGATCTTTATGCCATTTTGAAGAGCGAAAGCTTCACTGTTGTTACTTTGATGAACGGATGATCTGTCAGGGTGCAATCGAAGAACATTACCTTGCCAAAAATACAGTTTTGCTATCTCTCTACTAACCAAATGCATTCAATGCATGTCTGCAAAACGACGCTCTGTTGCAGAGAATCCCGAGGGACAATAAACAATAGCGCTGGCTACCGAATCCCAACAAAGCGCTCCTTTACAAGCCTCGCTTTCCAACAGGGGTCCGTTTTCAGGAAGGATGGGTGGAGGCCTGGGTAACAGTCACATTTCCCTTTAAACTTTGGAGATTAGATTGCAGACCTTCAAAACAGTGGCCGTGATAATCTGCAGTGACTTCTTCCATTATGATGAAAATCTTATTCCATAAAGCAGGTCTGACAAATCGTTTGAACTGCAGAACGACTTACTGAAAATCTATTTTTCAAATAAAACCGAGATAAAAGTTACATACCATGGCTGTGAAAGTCAACTTTTAAAACTACAATCGTTCAGGCTGACAGCATTTGCTCCATCGCTGAACGCTGGAGAAGTTTGTGCATCTCAGGTTTAGTCACTGCAGTGATTTCTGTATTACTCACAGGACAGCAAATGTATTTATTTATTTGCTGGCGTTATCGAGGTGATCTGGGAACAGTGGAATTGCCTGGTGAGGGAATGCTGGAGCTTATCAGGGAGTGCCAGGCGGTCAGAGAGGAAGTGGAGAGTCAGAAAAAGGAAAGGCCTAAATGCTGTCTCTCCCTTAATTTATTGCTCCCTCTCCCTCTTTCTCCCACCCTCCTTCTACTTTTCCATTCTTCCTCTCTGCATTTCAAAAGAAAACATGCTACTAATATGATAATGTTCTTTTGCATAGAACATTAAAGAGAACCACTTTCCATACAACTAAGTCTTTCTGCACAGAATAAAAGGGCTTCAAAGTAATTCATACAAGTTATTAAAAGAGATATCTGAGTCATAATATTGTAGACTAACCTCTAAAACTTTCCAAAAGCCATTAGCAACTGTAAATACCCACACACTATGCAAATACAAAACATAATCTGCGCATGGGTCACCAGTCAGTTGTACACAGAAAATTATTTATACACTCAATGGTGGTCATAAAAAGTGAGAAACAATAACAGGTTTACCACAGACACTATATAGGGCATTTCATTTCAAACAAACATCTATTATATTGCTAGACAGTTATTTAGAGTTATTTGTGAGACGTTCAACCACAAAATTAAAATTAAAGTAAACAGTTTTACTATGAAGAACCACAGAGGCCATCCAGTATTAAATTGATCGCCTATGGCTTTTTAATTACATATGAGACATTTACGCAGAGATTTAAGCATTATGATATAACAGATTCTCTTTTGGTAAACAAACTTGGTACTAATGGGACTGCAATGATGCATATCAAATGCAAATGCAAATTAGTACTTCATGTAATTACTTTTTATGGAAGGGAGAGCAGAAACTAGTGTTCAACTCATAAATCAAGGCATCTGAGAAATAAGTGCAAACCACTGCATTGAAACTCAAAATGTAGCTATGCAGAGACTAATACGGCTGTAATACAGCAAAGAAACACTTGTTTTGTATTATGTATTGTAATGGTATGCTAACAATTCAGGAGTTTCAAACTCACTTCTAAAAAAGATAATTAGTCAATCAGCCATTGTTTGCTTGAACCCTCTTCCCATTAGTATTATCAGTCTAAGCCTGAAGAAAGCACAATTACTTCCAGGCTAAAGGGGCCACATGTCAAACACTTTGACCAATCAAATAGTGCACGCTTTTAATCAGCAGCCAAGTAATTATGACAGTACTGTGGTGCATTGTGTGTGTGTGTGTGTGTGTGTGTCTGTCTCTCTCTCTCTCTCTAGATAGATGTTCCTGGAGGTCAGCAGTCTAAACCTTCATCTCTTCTTTTTATAAATGACTGAAAGAATATAAAAAAAAAATAAAAAATAAAAATTAAAAAAAAATATATCACAATTGGGTCATTCCATGTCACCTCAACCAGAGGTCCTCAGCTAAAATTTTTGATTTTGCTAATATTTATTCTGAAGAGAGATAAACATGTATAGTGATGAAAGCAAAAAATATTAAATGTCGTGGATGAATATTTACTGAGTAACCACTATTTTGTAGAGGGGGGTCAAAATGGCAATTTTCACCTGAGATTCAGTGCCAAATTACAGGAGGTTAAAAATGACTTAAAGATGGCAGCATCATAATGTTAGTTCTGTCAGGACCACTATCGTCAAAATGATAAATACTTAGCATAAGTTTGGTTTGGCGGTATGGTTCTGTTCTGGGCAAAAACTCCCTGCCCATCCATGCAGCCTGTCATGAATGAGCAGGGAGAGCAGCAATAATAACCCCTAGGGTAACAGAACAGAACAGAACAAGGCAGATATCATTAATGTACTTAATGATATTTAAGTGTAACACATTATTCAAGATAAAGGAGTCTGATTCAGCAAGGAATATCAGAAAGCCAAGTCCTGACTGTGGTGAAAGGAGGAGTTGGGGATGGAGGAGGGTAATTTGCTCCTAAGCAAGTGGAAAAGCTGCTAATAATCCTGAGTAGAGCTTATATAGGAATGCCGCGATAGGTGTCATATTCCTATTGGTAGATATGACAACCCTCTACATTGCGAGTAAATCACTCGCATATGCGACTAATCTTCACTCTGGGTGACTAAATGATGTCTAATATTAGCCAATGGCTAATAAATTCTCAGATTTTACTCGCCAGTATGTGAGTTGGATGCTAAGTATAAGTTTAGCACAGATATACATTTACTCGCTGAACACTCTGACTTAGCGCTGTGAACTGTGCTGTTTTTCGGTCCAAAAATTCTTTGGATCTAGACTATTCACATAAATGACATACACTATATTGCCAAAATTATTGGGTCGCCCCCTTCTAATGAACAGGTTTGACTACTTCAGTAATTTCTATGAGTACAAATCTTAATGTTAAAACGTATAATGATATTCTAGGAAATTGTGTGCTTCTAATATTATAGCAACAGTTTGGACAGGACCCTTTTCTATTCTAACATGACAATGCGTCTGCGTATAAGGCAAGGTTCAAAAAGAAAATGATTGATTCAGTCAGTGTGGAAGAACTTGACTGGTCTGCATAAAACCAAGTCCTAATCCCAGTTTAACACCTCTGGTGTGACTGTAAATACAGACCTTGAGCCAAAAACTCATCACCAAACACCAATGACTTGTACATACACTATATAGACAAAAGTATTGTGACACTCCCTTCTTTAGAACAGAATAATGCACTTCCAAATCTGTGGGAACGATGGGAACATAATTCATGTATTTAAAAATTGTATTTCCGTCTCGGTTGCAACAGTTTTGGAAGTGTCTAAAATGACTGTACCCATATGTACAAGTCATTGGTGTTTGATAATAAGTTTTTGGCTCAAGGTCTGCATTTACAGTCACACCAGAGGTGTTAAACTGGGATTAGGACTTGGTTTTCTGCAGACCAGTCAAGTTCTTCCACACTGACTGAATCAATCATTTTCTTTTTGAACCTTGCCTTATACGCAGACGCATTGTCATGTTAGAATAGAAAAGGGTCCTGTCCAAACTGTTGCTATAATATTAGAAGCACACAATTCCCTAGAATATCATTATATGCTTAAAAATTAAGATTTATACTCATGGAAATTACTGAAGTAGTCAAACCTGTTCATTAGAAGGGGGCGACCCAATACTTTTGGCAATATAGAGTATTTTGATTCAAAACGGTGAATTTCGCCGAAAAGTGACTAGTTTGCAGGTATGTGTAAATGTGTGAGACTTCATTAGCTTCTACAGGTAAAAAACCCCAAAAAACTAGAAGAATACCAAAATGCAGTAAACTGTAAAATTATTTGGGCTGCAGACAAGTATGTTTATAATTACAACAGTATATTAAAGTAACATGATAAGAAATACCAGTTTGCAATATCAAGCACCATAAGGAGCCATTTTTACTGCTAAAAATAACTGGAATCGGATGACACTGGAAACCTCACACATTCAAGATGCAAATGATCGTGCATGCTCTTACATTAAAATTAAGGCAGATACAATGAGGTATGCATGCAAATAAAATAAAATAAAATAAAGTTGATTTTAATTGTGTAGTTTAGTATTTTTTCCTATTATTTAACTGTATTATATTTCAGAAACCAACATCATATTGGCAATCGGCCACACCATATCTTGATATCAGTATCAACTAATAAACTTGTGGACAGCCTTAAGAAATATCTTCAAGGGAAAATACAAAACAAAGCGCTATTTATACAACAAGTCTGCAGTCAGACCCATCTCTACAATTTCACAATTTCTTACAGTAATAGTAATACTTGGTCCTTTTTTGTTTTCAAATATTAAGTTTGGTTATGAAAGGCATGTACAAAACTCCAAAAGGGGATGCTTTTAAGGAGGTCTGCCTCTTGTGAAACAACTGCTGCTATGTGAACTACAAACCACACTGAATAAATGTAAGGTGATCTCCACAGTCTTTTTGCTCCCTCTCCTCTGTGACTGCATGCACCAATTTGATCAGACAACCCAGGACAAGCTTGCGTACTTAGCTGCCGTGCCCCAATAGCTTCAGTACGCAAATTCCACACTCAGCTTTGCTGTATTAATAAATAATACTTCAGATGTTGCACTTTAAGACTTTTCTGCAGATATTCTCTGCTCAGTGAGTCATGAGAATTGAAAGGCATGAGATTTACCTTAATTCTCCCACCAAAAATGGAAAACTCACTGAAGGGACAGGCTTCCTTCACTGGCGCCCAACTTATCACCTGCATGCAGCTTTGACAGCTGCCTCGCTCATAGAGCCGCAGCTATCATTCATGACCAAAACATTGACGCTTCAAAAGAAACGTGTGAAAATGAACCTCATTTGCGACAGCTGAATGTTGAACAATGCGAATCTGAAAGGTGTTTCTTCACATATCCCATACACAGCATTTCCAAAGATGGGATAAATTTCCAGTTACGCTGAAATGTACTACCGTGCACACAATCCTCAGGCTCTGCTCCGCAGTAATCCTTTGCAACTGTGCATTTCAAATCTTTCATGTCTTTATAAAGCTTCTGAGAATGATTTCAATGTCACCTCAAAGTTATCAACCGAAGAATATTACATCAAAGATGTAACATTTAGTAAGGTGATTTGTAACTGCAGTGCTACTGTGGCTTTGATGGCAAAGACGGTACATCTAAAGCCTCAACCCTGCATTTACGCTGATCTCATGAATATACATCTATAACTTAATGAAAGGAATTTCTTCTGACATTTGTAACTGCTGGGAAACCAGAAGATTCATATCAAATTAATGGTTAATTTTACAAATAAGTCAAATGAGCCATTACAACTTTAATATTTACCCTCCAAACACACTCAAACAGTATCTGTGCTTATTCTGTGTGCGTCCTATTCTCGGATTAACCCACTAGCTAATTTGCTGATTCTTCGCAACGCCTGAATAATCCAACCCTAATCCTCGCAGGCTCGATTAAACAGTCAAATCTGGAGCTCAGGATCTTTCTGCATTTTTAATAGACACCTCACTTCAATACTCTCTGATCCAGACACTGCTGGTGTTTCCTCACAGCCTCCGCTCAATGTATTACTGTTTATCCAAGAAAGTTTTCCTTCCATTGCCCACTGATCCCTGAGAATATTGGTCCCCAAAAGACTGTCAGCATTTGGTTCAATTCTATATGAAATCTCTTGCCTATAATTAACATAATTAAAATATGCATTATGTAATAACCACCTGACTAAAAATCTTCGGAAAATCTCATAATATTACGCAATAAGGGCTCTAAAGACATATGAATTTAGTCAGTGATAGTAATACTTTGTAGTTTAATTTGTGACAAGACTGGTAATTTTATCTGTGGAAGACTTCCATAAATCCTCGATTCTCAATCATTCCCAGTCTCATTAGTATTCGAAATCTCTCCAAGGCTGTCGTTGTGAGAGGCAGCAGGTTAAAGGTGAAACAGTTTAAATGAACATCCACAGGTTTTCATCAAGTGCTCAATTATGTATCACACAGTAATTAGGAGTCTGAATTATCGATAGTGGAAGGAAAAAGCAGACCTGCTCCTGACAGTTCCGGCTATTTTTACACTGATGGAGAGAAGATGAACTCCCTGGTGCGCCTCCTGTACTGATTATATCTGAGTGGTGAGTGGGAATGAATGGCTAATGACAGTGACTGCCAGTAATGGATTGGGCACAGGGTAAGAACAGGACATCGCTCTCATTCACTTTAATGTGTTTTTGGGAGCGACACTCTGTTGGGGAACCCTAGGCTATTATTTTCATAAGTGTTTCCACAAATGTCAAGAGCAAACTGGGAATGGAGGGATGCATGGAGTGCTGCCTGTACAAATTAGGAACGAAATAGATAGGAAAAGATAAAGCAGAAAAAAAATGTTACTCCAGAGATTGCGGTGGTAGAACATTGAGAAAATGATCTGTGGTTGAGCTCAGAGGACAATGTTACAACATACAAGGGAAATCAAAAAATGTATTTGATGCAAAGCCGGGGTTGGTGACAATCGAAAACCTAGGCTTAACTGAAAGGCGCAGGGACTTGGAGTAGATGTGAGAATTTGGATTGGATGGAATATCGATGGTCTCAGGCGTGCTGTAATTTACAGACTGTGAGAGTTGTAGTGAGCAGTGCATTCTGAGATAGAATATGTTTCTTTTTTGCAATGAGGTGTCAAGAAGAGATATCCTGCTCTGAGTGGAGACAGATGTTGGGGCACTGGTTTATCTTCATATATGACCATCTGAAACATGCACACACACACAATATGCGTGTCCCTGCATGTCGTAATGCATACCGCATCACCCCGCTTTCAAACTGCATGCTTGATGTAGCTGATGGGAGCAGCAGCGTGTGAGATATTAGCTCGATATATACCGCAGAGATGCAGCATCACCTCTGGGCTGTCTTAGGAGGATAAAATTATCATAAATTATCATAGAAATAGTCTATATGCTTAGATCCGAAGAAATAAAAGCAGTGGACACATTCAAATATCTGTATTATGTCTTGCACTGAAAGCACACAGTAGGGCTGCACAAGAAATAAAATGAGCATAAATGCAATACAAATGCAATAACAAATCACAGCTCTTTAAATGGTCTTCAGAACTTTTAGTAACAACATGTGGTTATAATAAATGTGTTTTCGGAACCATAAATTAGTGTTTTGTGCTTCAAATTATACTCTGTGGCTAAAAAACGAGTGCTAAAGAAACATCACCTGTGAATTTGCTAGACAACGTGTCGCTTGCTTACAATGGTGCAACACCTAACACAGGAGTCAAGTGCTGTGACAACAATAGGTATGCCATAATAATCAAAGCAAAGACAGTGGAAAAAAAAAGTGTGTGTGTGTGTGTGTATATATATATATATATATATATATATATATATATACACAAACATATGCACAGTGTGTGTGTGTGTGTGTGTATATATATATATATATTATATATATATATATATATATATATATATATATATATATATATATATATATATATTATACATATATATATATATACACTCAAGTTCTACAAATGAAAGCCAAAAATATCCCTGTAACGAGCCAAAGAGGATCCACCTTAATGACTAAAGGATTTAAGTGAGAAAATCAATGACAGTAATGATCAGTCACTAATGAGGAAAGAAACATACTTGCCAAACGTCAATGAAGGTCACAGCGAGCCAAGCAGCAACAACCTGAAGTTTAATCATAATACCAGTATACAAGTGAAAATGTTACTGCTGGTCTCTTTATAGAAGATTTTCCAGCAAAAAAAAAATGCAGGTTAGAATTACTGAAAGGAATGAAGTGAGTTATTTTTGTTGCCCAACAACAAAGCCGTATTTCCTCATTTCCTTTTGCGTTTGTTCAGACTTGGCACAAGATGCATATAGCTGCTAAACAATAGGGTTTAAATCTAAACATAGTAAGCTCATTTTAGAGCATTTAACCCTTAACACTGCTAATGAAAGAACATGAAACAAGAGGTCACTGCCTGAGGCTTGGCCCCCAAATCAATCCCCTCCCTATTTAGAGCGTTACAACTAGTGTGGGGCAATGGCCGCTCGGTCAGTGTAACTTTAGAGACCAAATCTAATGTTTGCTTTGGATTCGTGGAAATCACACTGGACTAAACTAAATGTGTTATTCAGGATCAACTCATCCTCCTGTCACCCTTGATTGAATTACAGTAATATCTTTCCTGTAAATCACAAGGTCTTGAAGTGGGAACAAATGGAATGGAGAATTAAAACAACAACATGCAAATTAAATCAATGTTCACACTCATTTTAGTTGATGTTGAGAACAGCGCTGACTGTGTGCATCTTGTCTTTGAAAGCCCGATGGGAGGATAAAACCAGCGAGACAGAGGGTCTTTACCTCTGAGCTGTCATTAACATAATGAAGTCTTAGCTCTCCAAAACACTGGTGTGCGCCAATGATCCTAACACTCCCTCTGAGAGTCTATAATTACAGCTTATTATGAGAGCTGCGCCAAAATTATTGTTATAGTCACCAGAATGTAAACACAGGTTCAGGACCCTTCCGTTCAAGTCTGAAGTATGAGTATGTAATTATATGTGAAAATGACTGTTCTCAAAGGTTATAAATGACTGTGTGCAGGGTGTTTTTTTTCTTACAGTAATGAGGTTTTGTGGCTGTACCCAGCCGCAGGAGCTGAAGTAGTACTGATGAGCTGTAAAGTAAAGCTTTCTGTCCTCTAATGGCTGATAGGATGACAGGTGGGCATAACCTCAGTGACAGCTCACTTCTGATTCTCACTCTTTTCACACTCTCTCTCCATAACAAGCCACATATTTTTTTTTTTCTCGCTCATATGTGTGTCTGGCTATTTCTCTGAAGAAAGAGGTGTTCTTTCAGGGGCTGGAGAGATATACAACACACTGTGACCCCCAAGGTCACCCATTTTACCCAAAGAAACTCTTGATCACTGATTGAGGCTTAACAAGAACAGACCTCTCAATAGGCCAATAGGCATTGAGGTAGCAGTATGTACTAAACACTTTTTCGAGAGAGGTGTCAAATACACCTGGTTATTTCTAAAACTAAATAATAGTCATTCCTTGAGAAACTGATCACCTGCAGTCTGCCATGCAAATTGCCTTTAGTGTGCTGCATGGAGCTGATGAAAATATGGAGCATTCCAAAGCAGTCATATATGAAGTTAAGATGCCTAATAGCAAGATAGCAAGGCAATGCACTAGGTTCTAGCACAAAGTCTCTGCTTTTACTTTGAAGAGAAAAATTCTCAAATAAGTAATAATAATTGTAATAAAATCTTAAAAATGACTGTTTCCTGATGTAGTTAGTACTAGGTTGTATAATAATTCAGTAATGTTGAATAATATTTTTCACTAGAACAAAAATTAAGATTCTCCCATATGAAGATAATATTTTAAAACTTTTCTTACAGTGCAAAAGGAGAACTCCAGGTATAATAAGACGATCTGACAGACAGACAGTCAAACAGTAAGTTGCTGTCACTGCATTTCAGCACTGTATGATTCCTGACCGGCCACATGAGATTACACTGGATTTCAGCAGTGGTAATTACTCTGTCACTTCCTCTACAGAAGCTCAACTAGCTCTCCAAGATTACTCTTCTCCTGAGTTGCATTAACTGGATTTTCAGGATTCATTTAGTTTCATGTCAATAGTTTTGATGCTCTGCTTTCAAAAAAAATAAATATAAAAATCTTAATTTCTTACTTTTCTTGTTGGATTGCAAGGTAAGGAGAATCAATATTATTATGGTATTATGAACGCAATATGAATATGATTTTGAACTAATTGGCTTCATATATCGATATGCAAGACTCCTTCACAAGACACAATGGAAATTCACTAAAAATGAATCGCACCCGCTGACATTCATTTGCACGCGCTGTCTGCGTTGTTTCAGCATTCAATAAAGGAATTATGCAAATTAGGAAATGGTGCAAAAATGCCCCAAAAATTGCAATTTGCCTTCATTTAAATGGTTAAAGGAAACAAAACTGGACTGTACGTTGTTAGTGAAAAAGACATAGGTGTTCCCTCTGAAATACGTCATGCTAAATCTGTGTGTGCCTTCAAGAGTCGACAGGAAGGAGTCTTTGCTGACCTCAGTGTCTCTATAGTCATGAATTGTTACACAGACTCCTGTAGAGAGCAGCGTAAAAGCATCAACACAACGTCACCCTGCATGAGCTCAGTATGGCACGACAACCTGCCGATGGATGCTAAAACACTGGTGTTCTAAGCTGCTCTAGGACTCGAATGAATCATAATCTTATCCAATTTAAAAAAAAACATTAAAAATAAATAAATAAAATAAAAATAAAAATCACTCAAAAGAAAATGTCAACACAAAGACACAATGGAACGTCAAAGGACAACTGGCTGTACAAGCCATGTAATGTAAAAACCTCTCCAAGAGGATATGTCACATCTTTTTAAAAATGGATTATCATGGCATTATACATATGTGTGTTTGTGTGTGTATTTGCAAGAATGCAATAGGCCAAGAAGAGAGTTGGGAAAGTCGCCCACTAGTTTTCTCATGACCCCAGACCACACTGAGCACGTTCCTCTGGGGACACAGCACTGGGAGAGGGAGTCCTCTCACTTCCGTATATGGGACATCCTGATACACAACACACCCCACCCTACATCTCAAACCCTAACCAACATGGCATAAATGGAAAAACTCCAGTTACAGCTGCAATGACCCTAAAAAGTATTTGGACACTTAAGTCACACTTGATGAATGATACTGGAGCTTTTTTTAAGAACCAACTTTTCTGATATTTCCAAATATTTGCAATTATTTCTCAAGGTGAGTTCAGTTCACAAAGGTGGAGTTCACCATCACATGAAAGACTCTAAATACAGTTTGTTTTAAAGGAACAGTTCACCAAAAAATGCTTTCATTAAGGCATTTTAACTTTAAACCACTATTGGCTAAAATAAGAGTCCATAATCCATAAATCACTCTTCCTCTAATGAAAAAGACTGTTTTGTCTTGTAAACAGTGCTTTATCACTGCAGATTTCTCTCCTGATTCAGATGAGATGGATTTCTGAATGAAGAAAGCAACATTATGGATAGAGGATTCATATTTTAGCCAGAAGCAATGGTTTCAAGATAAAATGCCTTATGGATTTGTTTCTTACAAACATATAGCTTTTCACTTCACAAGACATTACTGGAGTTGTGTTGATTACTTGTGGATTATTGTGATATTTTTTATGAGCTGTTTGATCCATTTGGTCCATTGGTTTGATCCTTTTTTTTTTTTTTTAGGAAATTTTCATTTTTAGATGAACTGTTCCTTTAATTTTAAACAATTAATCTTTTCTTTTAACATTTAAAATCTAACATTTTTCTTTTATAGCTTTCTTGGAAAATGAGCTTTCTTTTTTTTTAAAGAAACACCACTTGATCTGATCTTTTGTAACCAATGACATAGACATTTTAAGTGCAGCTTAAGTGCCCAAATATTTTTGGGGACACTGTTAATCTGCCAACGTAAAGTTTTCAGTTGCAATCTAGAGCATCTAAATATAAAGACAGGACAAACAAAACCTTTGGCATGAAATTACTTTGTTCTTACCAGTGTCAAAAGCCATTCTTTTGACTTGTACAATCTATCAGAGCAATGCAGAATTACAGGAACTTATGATGTTCTTCTGAACTAATTTTATCCCTGCCACCTGGGCTTAACACAGAAACCCTGCGATGGTATTTTTCTCCGCTATTTCATTCCAATGGGTTTAGTAAATCCTTGGTTTGCACTACAAATATCTGCCCTGCAGCTCTAGATTTCACATTCAGTTCAAACTTTTCTGTGGTTACAGAATTACAGACAATTAGTGACAATTACTATGCAAGTCATTTCACTACTTCTCACTCACTCCATATAAAACACTGATGAGTTCTGTCCATTTTAAATCTAATTTACTCAAGGAAATACACCACTGTTAATCCATTTTACATCATTTTTACTCCCCTCTTTTCTAGGCACTGCAGAGAATAGGATGCACCTGCAAAATGTGTCACTTGTGCATGCATGCATGAGAAAACAAAGATCATTAATCTCAGAACCCTCATAAGTCATATCCCCTTTACAACTGCTACAGTAATGCTGCGTCACTTAGATCCAAACAATATCAATTGTTTGTACTTCACACACAGAATAATTCAAGGAAAATGACCTTATTGCCTAGAAAAGCAGCTTGTCAAATGACTCCATGTGCAGATGACCACACCCAACTGAAACTAGTCTACTCATGAAGGTGTTTAGATAACAGTGTTTTATAAGGGCATGTGACTCAAGGGTTTACATGCTGGACACCATGTAGTAGTATTATAAATGTGTTATTAATGTGGTATCATATATGTGTATTTACTAACTAGTTTACCAAGTGGGAGGAATATTATAATATATATATAAAATATGTTTAACTGAAATCTAAAATAATGTAAGGCAACTTATTTATATATATGACCCTAGACCACAAAACCAGTCTGTCACATGGGTATGTTTGTAGAAATAGCCAACAATACACTGTATGCTTCAAAATGATCGATCTTTCTTTTAAACCAAAAATCATTAGGATATTAAGTAAAGATCATGTTCCATGAAGATATTTTGTAAAGTTCCAACAGTAAATATCTCAAAACTTAATTTTTGATTAGTAATAAGCACTGATAAGAACTTCATTTGGACAACTTTAAAGGCAAATTTTTTTTTTTTTTGCACCCTAAGATTTCAGAATTTCAAATAGTAGTATCTCAGCCAAATATGGTCCTATCCTAACAAACCATATATCAATGGAATGTTTTAATCATTTATTCAGCTTTCACCTGATGTATAGGTAAATCTCACTTTCAAAGAAAATTGACCCTTTTGACTGGTTTTGTGGTCCAGAGTTACACACATAGTGGAGGAAAATAAATAGAATAAAATAAAATATTTATTAGATTTTTTGTTTTGTATCCTTCCACGTGGTAAACTATAACCTACATTCCAGTTCACTTTGATACTTTTCTTATTCTGTCTGTTCTTATTCTTGTAGACTGTGTAGGCTAAACAACCAACAAAAGCAGAAATATTAATGTATGTATATATAATATATTAATATAGCCTATTAATATATATAATACAATTTTACAAAATGAACCATTTTAACAATTTTAAATATATACAATATTACTTAATACTGTTGGCTTGCTTTTTTTTTAATCTTTTGACTTTAAAAACAGCCTGAGTGAAACTGAATGAACTCAAGCTAGCTAAGCAACCATATCTATCCAGTATCTGAACTGAACACATGAAGTATTTACATTCCCAGCGCACACAGTAACAGTTCATGTAGCGGTGTAGAAGCAGCCTACCTGAGATACAGCACAGAAATGTGAATATTGACAGGCAGGTGTGAAGTTTTACTGAAGTTAGCGTCTCCATGGCTCAGCATGTGAAGAGTGTCCGCTCTGCGCGCGCTCGTCCGTATTAACACTGCGCGTGAAGTAGATAACGGTTATCTACAAACAAATCAAAGCACTGAGGCTCTTTCAAGTGTCCTAAAACTGTGTGTTCTCCTCAAAACAAGCGATGTTCACCGCGGGAAGACCGACGCTACATCCAAGCTGGAAATCATCTTTGACTCCACAGAATTCAATGGCATGAGATTGGACAAGTGTCCGTGTGTTTGGCGGCGAATTTCCCAGCAGATTCTCTGAGCGCTGGAGTTTCTTTACGCATTACACAGACAGCGAGAAGGAGTGTGGCGAACTCCAGCGACACTTCAGTCCGTGTGTAACGACTGCTGGGCGAGCTGTTGCACCTGCACTCGCGCGGAACGCCCCCTGCGTGCAATGACACGTCATCACTCCAGTTACAGGTGAACTCTGCGCGAGAACGCCTGGGAGACTGAAAGCGACTCAGCTGCGCTTATTAAATCCACACTGATTAAAGCAATGACATATAGAAATATACAAACATATCTTTTATAAATAATATTGGTAATATCAATAGAAATATTTTAACTATTTGATATAAATCAAATTAATATTAATTGATTTCCATAAATTAAATTAATATTAATTTATATCCACATTAATTACAAAAACAATGCCAATGTGATAGATAGATAGCTAGATAGATAGATAGATAGATAGATAGATAGATAGATAGATAGATAGATAGATAGATACAACCCGAATTCCGGAAATGTTGGGACATTTTTTAAATTTGAATAAAATGAAAACTAAAAGACTTTCAAATCACATGAACCAATATTTTATTCACAATAGAACATAGAGAACATAACAAGTGTTTAAATGGAGAAATTTTACACTTTTATCCACTAAATGAGCTCATTTCAAATTTGATGCCTGCTACAGGATTCAAAAAAGTTAGCACGGGGGAAACAAAGGGCTGAAAATGCAAGAAATTTTGAAAAGATTCAGCTGGGAGAACATCTAGCAACTAATTAAGTTAACTGACATCAGGTCTGTAACATGATTAGCTATAAAAGGGATGTCTTAGAGAGGCAGAGTCTCTCAGAAGTAAAGATGGGCAGAGGCTCTGTGCGTAAAAAGATTGTGGAATACTTTAAAAACAACGTTCCTCAACATCAATTTGCAAAGGCTTTGCAAATCTCATCATCTACAGTGCATAACATCATCAAAAGATTCAGAGAAACTGGAGAAATCTCTGTGCGTAAGGGACAAGGC